>VMDO01008502.1:0-83553 GCA_007922755.1 Pedetes capensis
GAAGGAAAAAAAACTAGCTGCATCTTTTAATGGAAACAAAGGAAATTGTTGTCTTGGCAACAGGCACCACATAAGGTCCCCATACAGCACTTCCATTTCCAGCAATTCACTTCTACTTCTCTGGGTCTGCATCTAAGTAGTATGGACAATGGAGCTCTGCTGTTAGACTCTTTGAATAAAAGAATCCATTGAAATTCTCATTGGAAGTGGGCAATTTCATGTGGGATCCTAATCCCATATCTACTATGCCTGTTGTGAATGGAAAAAATGTAGATTTGTGAAAATGAATCACATTTTGGTATTTCACCAACTCTAGGTATACATCTGTTCTTTGCATTGTGTTAATGGTAACTGAGTTTGGGGAAGCCTCAGACTTTAGACTACCAAAGAATGAAATCTATAAAACTGGAAAATCTACCATATGTCTTCTGTCCCTAAGCATCTCCTTTTGCTTTTAGTTGTCAAATATGCTCATGTAGGGCATATAATAGAAAAATTAAATACTGAATGAATAAATATAAAAAATCATCTTCAGTTGAAAGAATTAGTACAGAGTATTCTTCAAATTCCTCTATTATTGCCTAAATTTGAAGAAATTGAAAATCTGAAATTCAACTGTATTGTAGGTATTTCCCTTACACAGTCAATTATAAGTCCATAACTAGAATCAATTCATTCACAGATTTATTCATTTAAAAAAATAAAATGAACTTTGTGTGCCTGTTGTGCTTTGTGTATTAGAGATTCAAGGTAATACAATACATGGCCATTGTTCTTGAAGAGCTTACCTTTAAGTAGGAAATAAGTCAAACATGAAAAATTTTAAAAATTAAAGAGTAGAATTACCATTATAGTCATTTAGGGTTGCTCCTAGTTTTATAGGACAGAAATCTGGAGAATCATACTCTCTTTAGCCTATCACAAAGATGTCATCCTTATAATTCAGCCTTGTAAACAACATTCTATTTAACTTCGTCTTCTCTACATTCTTTTTCCCTCTACCTACAGACCCCTTTCCTGATTTTCGTTAAGTCAACAAGTACTCATGTCCTTTTTAGACTCTAGACACTATGCTAAATTCTACGAATTAAAAAAAGAAAAGGGATTTATAATATGCTAGGTAATGTGGACATTAAAATATTAATCATAGATACAAATGTTGCTTTTTTTTAATGGTGTTAGCCCTCAGTGAACCTGTCATAAGGTGAAAAGTATCATGAGTTGAAAATACATTTAATACATTTAACAAACATTGTCATTTAGCAACAGGGTACATTACATATAATGGATCTTTGATCTCATGATTACATTGCTGACTAGGAGCTGTGGCTCACTGTTGCAGCCAAGCATCATGAGAAAGAATCATATAGCATAATCCTATAGTATATTGTTGGCTCAAGAAAAGACTAAAATTCAAATTAGAATCATTTGTACTGAATGGATATCACTTTCACACCATCCAAACTTGAAAAAAATTTATTTTTTCATATGTTGGGGACCATCCGTAATTATTTTATTACATAAATAATTTATCCAATTTTCATGCAGAGAAATCTTTCAAAGATCAAATACGGTCATAGCAACTCCTTGATGAAAAGGTCGTGTGGTTGAGGAAGGGGGAAAGGGAATGATTGTAGAGGGGTAAAGAGAGAGGAAAATCTCAAAATATTGGATACAACTATCTGAATACATGAAAAAGGTGGGGGAATCAATGAGAATATTACCCATAATTGCAGATAATTTTCATTACATATTAATTAAAGTTTGTAGGTTTTTTCTCTTTCTTCTTTAGTTTATACTATTCTCTAAAATATGTAAGATGATGAATGTGGAAACAAAAGTGATTTAATAGTTGCATAATGGATATAGCAAATGAGTTATTACTCTGTACTCAACCAACATTTATAAATGAAATTAAAAAACAGAAAAAGAAAAAACCCTCTGGTTTTACCATTGTCTACAAGGTTAAATCACTTCCTACCTGCTGTTTAACCTATTTCAGCCATACAAAATCATTGGCATGTATAAAACGAGTCATTCCTTCTTCTATAATTGTGTTTTAAATATTCTGTTCTCTTAATCTGGAATGCTCAATCCTGCTTGTCTACCTGGGAATCTCTTACTCTTCATTCATCTTCATAACAAACTGTAACTACTACCTCTTGCCTTTAAAACATCTACTTAATTTTGCACGCCTGTAATCCCAACGGCTCAGGAGGCGGAGGCGGGAGGATCGCAAGTTCAAGACCAGAGGTAATCTGTGCAATTTAGAGAGACCCTGTGTCAAAAAGCAAAAAAAAAAAAAAAGGCTGGGGGCACAGCTCAGTGGTCCAACACTTGCAAAGCATGCAGGTGTAAGGCACTGGGTTCAACCCCTAGTACAGGAAAAAAACAAAACAAAACAAAACAAAAAAAAAAACCTCATTCAAACTAAAGAATTCCTTTTTCTCTATCATCAAGTTTACTGAGCATATTCCTACCCGCTAACATTTTTCAAGAAGCACTAAAACTGTTTACAAATTTAGCCTAATCTTAAAATCCTGAGCTTTCAATGCACAGTGAATATAGCCTCTGTACTTACACAGATGCTTAGTAAATATCAGTAGCTGAAGGAATAGGTGACAGCCAAGTTTGGTCAGGTTCTATATGAGCACAAAAAGTTGAACTATAGTGGAAAAAGATATGATCTGTCACAAAATTGTTATTACATGGTGTTATTCATAATATTCTTTTGAGATTTTATCAAAAAAGTATGGAAATAGATTATAAATAAAATTCCTATTCTCAATCCTGCCCCTTTCCCAACCTACCAGAAATTCCATCACTATAAATTATACTTGCTTTTGAGCTGGGCTCAATGGCGCAGGCCTATCATCCCAGCGGCTTCTGAGGTGGAGGCAGGAGGATTGCAAGTTGGAGACCAGAGGCAATCTCAGTAATTTAGAGAGACCCTATCTCAAAAAGTAAAAAAATGGGCTGAGGGTGCAGCTCAGTGGTGCAGCTGAATGGGCAGAGCATGCAAGTGCGAGGCCCTGGGTTCAACCTGCAGTACCGCAAAAAAATAAAATAAAATAAACTTAAAAAATAAAATAAAATAAAATAAAATTATGCTTGCATTTTGGGTCAGGGAAAGAAGAAATTACTTCTAAGGCAGTTGGGGAGTACTTTTCTTCAGATGAAAGCTGTTTTATAGAATTATTTATTATCATGAATTAAATTTAAAGATTAATTAATATTGGGTATTTACAGAGAACAACTGCGAGTAAAAATAATTTAGTTCAATGGAAATTATAAGGTTTTTGTCCACTGAGGTTGAAGATTTGGTTGGAAAAGAAATATGCAAGTCATAAGGATTCTGGAAAGACAGGGAAAATATGTCATTATGACTTATATCTGTCGCTTCTAGCTCAGAATGTGAATGATGGAGCAATGACTAGAGAATATGGATAAAACAGGCAAGAAATATGAGCCAGAGTAAAATGTGAATGTGTTGAACCAGCTGAATGAGTGTAACACATTTAGCCTTTGTCATGGAATCACTAGTAAAATGTGGCCCCAAAAGTCTAAAAGCCTTCCAGCTCCTCTCCACCTACAGTTTTCCACATATTTCCTATGGTTAGGGAATTAGCTCTGACCTAGCCAAGAGAAGGGTCTCACCTTCTTTTCCTCTTTGGTATCACCCCCACTCACTGCCAGGTAATGCTCAGCTAGCCTTTGCTCGGTGTATTTGTTTCCTAAATTTCTGTTGCAAAGTAATATAAACTGTGTCAGCAATGATAAGAGAAATTTATTCTCTGACAGTTTTGTAGGTCATGAGTCCAAAATCAAAGTGTCAGTATAGTCATGCTTCCTCCCACAGCTCTAGAGAAAAATCCGTTCCCTGCCTCTGGTTTTCAGCTTGTGCTGCCATCATATGGCAGTTGGCAAAATCTCAGTCTCTGCCTCCATGTCAACAATGCCTCCTTCTCTACCCTCTCCAAATTTCCTCTTTCTCCTTCCTCTCTCAGAGCCTCTCTCTCTTTCTCTCTCGCTCCCTCTCTGCCCAACCCCATCTCTCACAGACAGTGTTTTAGACCCACCCAAATAATCCAGGATAAACTACAAAAGGACTTCAAGATTTTTAATCACATCCTTTGCCATAAAGTAATATTCACTCTTTTGCCTTATAAGGTAATGTTTATAGGTTCTGGGAATTAAGATATGAACAAATCTTTTTGGAGGTGCAAGGCCACCATTCAACCCACTACATTTGGATTGAGTGCTAGAAGGAAAGAACTGTGTTGATGATGGGTGATTCCATCAGAGCATACTGCAGTGTTCATATGGGACCAGTGGCCTTGCATCCCACACAGTAAAGAATTACATGGCTGAAGAGCATAATGCTAGAAATTAGCCACAACAGCTATTTTTTTTTAATACCATTAGCTCATTGGAAGCCTGAGTAGATTCTGGCTATAACATCCAATATATTAATTAAAGTTGCCTAGACTAAACTTTCATGTTAAGTACCCCTTCCTCCCCCTTACATCCCCATGAAATTTGCTGTAGTAGAAATCACACTGTCTTCATAGCTCTTCAAGAGCATCAACCAAGTTAATTGATTTCTAGGAAGCATGTGTTGAACTAAACCCAGGTTAGCAGACATTTAGAGCCTTGGTAGAATTTTGACCAGTGTGAGACTGATATTAGAGCATCTCCTATCACCTGGCTGTCCAATGTGAAAGTGTCTTCCTTCTCTTTCCAGGATATACATGGCATTAGAGAGGTTCTTATCTTTTTGTGTTACTTTATTTGTTGTTTCTTTCTTCTATCTGGATAAGATTTATTGATTGCTGGCTAGTCTCAAGTAACAAGTGATGTTGTCTTTGTCTTATCAAACACACTCACTTATCAAACACACATAGAGATATTACTGAGGAACGTATTGATTTTGTGCTTTTAAATATCCTAGGCAGTTTCCCTTAAGTTACTTAGAAGAGTTCTCCTCTTGAATGCCTTTATCTTGAAATGCTGTAAAGAGGAAGCCAGAGCTATAGAGAGCCTTCCCACATTATTATACATAATGAGTAGCACCAAAATTTTCTGTTCCTTTATTTTCTTCTGCTAATTATTTCAGTGCATTACTAGGCACAGTCATCTAATTGGATAAGTTTAGTTGAAAGGGAACTAAGCAAACAAGCAGCAGAAATTTGAAGTTATGATTGCTACAAATCAGTATTTATGGTCCCTGGATACCATAAAATCTTGGTATTAGCATTGAGAATAATTTCATAATGTACCTGATTTGTGGTTTGCAAGACATGAAGCATTTTCTTTAGATACAGGCTTCAAAAGTGAAAAGGACATACACACATATCCATTTCTACTTGTGTACTTTATGAGAACTGCCTTCTTGTCACAAGCATCTCCTTAGGGAAAAAATGACCCTTGTGCCAACAGAAACGCTGTCAATCCACAAGACTAAGGAAAGGGTTGAAGCTTCTTGTCACTCTAATGTGGCATTTTTATTTCTATACAAAGCTGCAGACATTTTAACAAACTGTGCAGAGGATGTCTGAACACTTCTATTAGGTAATGGGATCTATTTCAAGAAAGCTTTGCTCGTCAACCAGTTCCCTTTACTTGAAAGCATTATAGTTGTGGCATTAAAAGCACCTCCTTCATGCTCATCTCATTGTCCTGGAAAGGCTTACATGCATTAGTCAGGATGGAATTCAAAGTTTAATTCATATGGAAAAAGCAGAACTATGGGATTTGACAGGATAACAAAACAGGAAATGCCTGTTTCCTGGGGTAAATGGGAAACAGGTAAGCCTGGGGTAAATGCCTAGGTAAGCAAGTTCTGGGCTTAAAGCAGAGAGCAGCTGACAAGAGGCTAATGTGGAAGTTTTAGGATTTGGAAGCATTACTTTTATGTAGCAGTCTACCTCAGCTTCTCCTAAGAAGAATAAGTACTGAAAGAAGTATGTATTTATTTGGAAAATTTTTCTGTACTCATATGTATTGCTGCCCATGACTCCCAGCTATCACCAATTTATAGAACTTCATAAAAATATCATATGACTAAAGAAACAACCAGAAATGATGTAAAAGATGCATAATGGAAAAAGCCGATGCTGTACTCTGTACCCCATCATCATTTACTAATAAAGGGGGAAAAAAGAAACAATGAGGCTCAAAATCCTTTGAGTATTTCTCTAACTTATTTTACCACTTCTACTCTGACACCATGAAATTTCATCATTGCAAATCACTTGCTCCTAAACAAACATGAATTACTTTTTTAATCTTCCTGTGTGAGAGAGTTTGTCTAATTTAACCATTTCTTCATTAAACGGTTGGTTTCACTGTCTTCAAGCCAACAAAAGGCTTTTTTCTGGATTTGCTATTTAAATATATTACTCTGAAAGGAGTCAATAGAAAAAGTCATTATTTTAAGGGGTACTTTTTCATTCCTCTTTTAAGGAAAGTTTCACATATGCTTTTATTATGCTGAGTTCTGCTAAAGGAATCGTCAGCAACATAGCTAAATACTTTAATCATGGTGAGTCTAGAATAGAATATTTCTTTAGGAGAGTGGCTCCTTTTTGAGATTTAGGGCTATTCCAGGTACCTGTGACTATCCCAAAAGTACAAATCCCAAATGAACAGATTGAAATTACAGTCAAGTCCTATAGAGTACTCAGCTTCTTTTAATTTAAAAACAGGATTTTGACAAATATATAAATGATTTTCTATGACAACAGAGTAGAATTTGCATAGGATCAACCCAATAACTTCTAATATATGGTGACATTTTCACCAAGTATTTGACAGCTTTTCCTCTAGTTAAGAGCTAGACATTGGTAACATGAAATGTACCTTGTTAAAAATACTGTAAGAGCCAAGGATGACAGATCATGATACACCTTAAGGTGTTGAGGTAAGCAGGAAAAGAAATGTTTTGTCTCAAAAAAAAAAAAAATCCCTACGGGTAGCTTAATTATACAACAGGAAGTTGGAATTGGCTCTAATTTCTACTAACAGCTTTTGAACCACTTATACAGAACTTCATTTCAGGCTGGGGTTTAGCTCAGTTGGTAGAGCGCCACTCTGCAGCCTCCCAGGTCCTGAGTTTGATTCCTAGCACTGCAAAAACGGGAAAGGAATGTGGCAATCCACTCCTGAGGCAATCCTGAAACAGTCAACCAATGAAAACTCTATGAGGGTCACTATGAGTTGGACACGACTTGATGGCACCCAACAACAACAACAACAGCAACATATAGAACTTCATATGTTCAAGTTTTCTCCTCTACATTAGTTTTTGCAATTCCATTTTGATGAGAATGGGAAGAAGGAATACTAAAATCTTAAGAGGAAATAAATTATTTTTTCATATTGTTCCTACACCAATGATTCTGAAAACTCTTACATATCTGAAATCTACCAAACACTTGGTTCGACCTTGTAGGTAGTTTAAAAAATATCGATCAGTAGATGAATGTGCTTCCAGTTTCAAAACCAAATTGAGGATCATATAAGAAATACTGGCAGCCAAGAAATATTGAAAGTTATTCTTGAAGTTCTTTACCCTTCTCACTTTGACTAGTCATCAAACATACATTTTCAGCATGAATTTTTATCAACAATTCTCAGGATTTGGACAACTTACCCAGTATCTTCCTTGTCTTTACCCTTGGGTGGGAGTGGGAAGCTATGTATTTTTGTTAAAGGGAAGCTTATTAATATTTGTAAATAGAAATAAACACAACTTGGATCATCATAATATGTCCTACTACAGTAATTGTACCTCAGTCCATCAAATGGACCTGTTAGCCTTGATTCAGCACATTTACCTAAAAAATAACGTGGTCAAATGTAGTTCTTGGTCATAGCACATTACTTATCCCATTTCATAGCATAATAGTATAACTCTTTTATTCTAAAAGTTTAAATAGTTTTATAGCAGGCATTTTAGTGATAACCTTTTAAATTTCATTAGCAGTTAAAAATAAATGAGAGAAAAAAACTTAATAGGAAAAAGCAAATCAACTCTAAGTCTGAAATGCAATGTTATAATTAATATGGGAATCATTTTTCCTTTAGAAATTAAACTGTTTTACATTTCCAATCATCTAAACTGTTAATACACCTCTTCTTGTCACCCAGAGAACTCAGAGTCACACTTTTAGTCATGAGGAAACCCGGAGAACTTGGAAAACACATAAAACACTTTCCACATTGACACAGCAGCCCACACAGAAAGGCACAGGGCTGGGGTGTAGGTCCGTTAGTAGGGTGTTGCTCCACATTCTGTGAGGACCCAGGTTTGATCCCCAGCACCACAAAAAATGGGAAAAGCCCCTGGCTGCCCACTCCCACAGCAATCCCGAAAGACAATCAATTATTGAAAATTCTATGAGGGATGCTGAGTCAGACCTAACTCAACAGCACCCAACAACAACAACAACAACAACAACAACAACAACAGATAGGCACATGGGATGTACTCCACAGCTGACATTGGTCTTCATGTACTGAATGATGTCAAATGGTACTTCAAAGTGAACATTCACAAATCTACATCCCTGGTTGCAATGAACCTAATCAAATATTTTTTAAATGAATCTTCACATCTGCCCAAACAAAATATTTTACTAGGAAAAGACTGTATAGGACACTAATTTTTAAGAAATCCTCTTACTTATTTTCTGCCTATTTGCTTTTGTGTTTTGTTTCTGGTATTGGCAAGGAAGAGTGGATGTTTAGATGATAAAAATCCATTATTTGTCTTGGATAATAAGGTAGCAAAAGAAATGCCTGGCAAAATTCCTATTGCCACTTGATGAACTTTCCCAAAGTACAGCAGTCTATTTATAATCCATGTTTTATAAGCTGTCTTTCTTGAATAGAGCATACTACTGAGTTCAGATTACAGATTGTATTTGACATGTGACAGTTTCTTCACATTATAATGTCAAATTGTACTTTGAGTTTAGTATTCACAGATATACATACATGGTCATTTTCTAACTTTTGGATATATCAGTAAAATTCCTCAATATGTTTATGTGGGGCTAAAAAAAGAATTAAGAGAGGAAAGCCCTCAAAAAGCAGCAGTGGCTTTTAGTATTAATGTCAAATAACAAAAACAATTTAATATAATTCAAGAATTAAAATATCACAATTTAGTCATCTTTTGCAACAAAATATGATGATCATGTTGCCCAATGAGAAGTTGGGAAGATGACCTCATAATGCAACAGAAGCAGCAATCTATAGGATATGCACAGCTGGTTATTTTGATCCAGTTGCTCGCTCTGCAGTTGAAAACAAAAGTGCACACACACTTTCCTTCCTCTCACTCCTTGTATTGCAATATACCTACTCTCCTAAGCTCAGTTCTGAGCTCCTTTTATTATTTATAGTCCACTAGGTACTCAAACTCAGGTCTTCCTACCCAAAGCAGAACACTGTATACAATGTCTTTCAAATTTGAGTGTATATCTGAATTATCTTGTTAAAACAGATTGGTGGGCCCATGCCAGAACTTCTGGGCCATCAATTTGCAGTTTCCACAGACATCCGGTGATATTGATGCTTCTGGTCCAGGGAGCACATTTGGAGAATTATTGCCTTACACTTACCTTCCATATCCTGGACTTAGGGAGGTACACATGATTTCAAATATTCTCTTGAAATTACCATACAAGATTGTTTCTGACCAGATTGTAAAGCACTGGAATGTTTGGGGTTCATAAAATAAGGATAGGATACAAATACATGAACTAAGTGACTTTTCTTTCCATCCCCCCTGTCTTTCCCTAATCTAGCTAATTAAGGAGATACAATCTAAATCAGACAATTCACACTACAGTGTAAATGGCTAAATCGGAGGTCTATTAATTCAATTAAACACAATTGATCTGTTTAAGTGCAGCTTGTTAATTGAATGGATTCTTCAATCATAAGTATTTCAGCCAAGTAGATTATTAAGAATGGGAGGTTTGCTGGTGCAGCGGTGCATGCCTGTAATCCCAGCCACTTGAGAGGTGGGGGCAGGAATATCTTGAGTTCAAGGCCAGAGGCATCCTGCATAACTTAGCAAGACCCTGATTCAAAATAAAAAAATAAAAAATAAAAAGTGGCCTGGGGATGCAGCCCAGTGGTAGGGCATTTGCAAAGTATGTGCAAGGCCTTGGGTTTAACCTGGAAAAAAGAAAGAAAGAAAGAAAGAAAGAAAGAAAGAAAGAAAGAAAGAAAGAAAGAAGGGAGGGAGGGAGGGAGGGAGGGAGGGAAGGAAGGAAGGAAAAGAGAAGAGAAGAGAAAAGAGAAAGAGAGAACGCAAAAGGCAGGCTTGAGGAGAGTGACGTGTTACATGGCTATAATCTCAGCAGCGCAGAAAGATGAGGCAGGAGGATTTCGGGTTCAAGGACAGAGCCCAGCCTGTGCAATTTAGTGAGACCCTGTCTCAAAGTAAGTAAAAGAAAAAATTTAGAAGCAGGGCTTAGAGTGCTGCTCAGTGCTAGGGCACTTGCCTAGTGTGTGTAAGGGCCTGGATTCAACACCCTAGTACTAGGGGAACAAAAAGTAAAAGTGAGAGGCTTTCTTGAGGTCCAACTAATCTCTTTATTCTCTCAATTTTGTCTAGAGAAGCTCTTTCTGGGAAAGAAGAGAAAATTACCTTGCACTTACTCTTGATACAGATAACTCAGTTGTTGTTGTTGTTAGGTGCCTTCGAGTCGAGTCCGACTCATAGTGACCCTATGTACAGCAGATCGAAACACTTGCCGATTCTGTGCCAGGCAAACGATCTTATTTATGTTGAAGCCCATTGTTGCAGACACTGTGTCAATCCATCTGGTGGAGGGTTTTCCTCGTTTGCATTGACCTGCCACTCTCCCAAACACAATGTCCTTCTCCAGGGATTGATCTCTCCTGACTACCTGTCTGAAATATGTAAGAAGCAGTTTGGCCATTCTTGCTTCCAAGGAGCACTCTGGTTGCACTTCTTCTAGGACAGATTTGCTGGTTCTTTTGGCAGTCCATTGTATATTCAATAGATGAATCCAGCACCATAATTCAAAAGCATTAATTCTTTTTCTGTCTCTCTTGTTCAATGTCCAGCTTTCACAACCATATGATGCCACTGAAAATACCATGGCATGAGTCAGACGCACCTTCGTCTTCAATGTGACATCTTTGCTTTTCAATACTCTAAAGAGATCTTTTGCCACAGCTTTTCCTAGAGCAATGTGTCTTTGGATTTCTTGACTGCTGCTTCCGCGGGTGTTGATTATAGAGCCAAGCAAAGCAAACTCTTGGACAACCTCAATCTTTTCTCCATTGATTGTGAAATTGCGTACTGACCCAGTTGTAAGGATTTTCGTTTTGTTGATGTTTAGTTGTAACCCATATTGAAGGCTATGATCTCTGATCTTCACCAGTAAATGTTTTAAATCTTCTTCACTTTCAGCAAGCAGAGTTGTGTCATCTGCATAACACAGGTTGTTAATGAGTCTTCCTCCAATCTTAATGCTGCGTTCTTCCTCATAAAGTCCAGCTTCTCGGATTATTTGCTCAGCGTATAAATTGAAGAGATTGGGTGAAAGTATACAGTGCTGAAGCACACCTTTCTCCACTTTAGACCAGGCAGTGTTTCCTTGTTCTATTTGAACAACTGCCTCCTGGTTTATGTACAGATTCCTCATGAGCACAATTAGGTGCTCTGATATTCCCATTTTCTGAAGTGTTATCCATAATTTGTTATGTCCACACAATCAAATGCTTTTGCATAGTCAATAAAACATAGATAGACATCTTTCTGATATTCTCTGCTTTCAGCTAATATCCACCCTACATCAGCAATGATGTCCCTGTTCCCCCACCCTCTTCTGAATCCCACTTGATTTTCTGGTAATTCCCTGTCTATATACTGCTGCTGTCACTTCTGAAAGATCTTTAGTAGAATTTTGCTGGTGTGTGATATTAATGATATTGTCCGATAGTTTGCACATTCAGTTGGATCCCCTTTTTTGGGAATTGGCACAAATATGGATCTCTTCCAGTCAGTTGGCCAAGTAGCTGTTTTCCAAATCTGTTGGCATAAACATGTTAACACCTCCAGTGCTGCATCTGTTTGTTGAAACATCTCTGTTGGTATCCCATCAATTCCTGGAGGCTTGTGTTTCACCAGTTCTTTCAAGGCAGCTTCCAATTTGTCCTTCAACACCATTGGTTCCTCTTCATATGTAACCTCTTGGAATGGTTGGTCATCTACCAATTCTTTCTTGTATAATGACTCTGTGTATTCTTCCCATCTTCTTTTGATGTTTCTTGCATCATTTAATATTTTCCCTGTGGAATTTTTTACTACTGCCACTCGAGGCTTGAATTTTTTCTTCACTTCCTTAAGCTTGAGAAACACAGAGTGCATTCTTCCCTTTTGGTTTTCTGCCTCCAACTCCTTGCACATGTGATTATAATATTTGTTTTTTTCTTTTTGAACTGCCTTCTGAAATCTTCTGTTTAGTTCCTTGACTTCATCATGTCTTCCTTTTGCTTTAGCTGCTAGACATTCGAGGGCAAGGTCCAGTGTCTCTTTTGACATGTAATTTTGTCGTTCTTTTTTTCTTGCCTTTCTAAGAACTTTTTGCTTCCTTCTTGAATGATATCTTTTATGTCATGCCACAACTCTTCTGGTCTCCTGTCATTTGTGTCTAATGCATTAAACCTATTTTTGAGGTGGTCTCTGAACTCAGGTGGGATATACTCAAGGTCATACCGTGGCTCTCGTATACTTGTTCTAATTTTCCTCAGCTTCAGTTTGAACTTGCATATGAGAAGTTGATGGTCTGATCCACAGTCAGCACCAGGTCTTGTTTTGACATTTTGTACAGAGCTTTTCCATCATCTCTTTCTACATATTTCGTCAATTTGATTCTTGTATGTTCCATCTGGTGAAGTCCATGTGTATAGTCTCCATTTATGATGTTGAAAAAATGTATTTGCAATGACAAGGTCATTGGTCTGACAAAGTTCTATCATGCGATCTCCAGCTTCGTTTCTGTCACCAAGACCATATTTTTCAACTACTGAGCCTTCTTCTTTGTTTCCAACCTTTGCATTCCAGTCACCAGTGATTATCAGTACATCCTGATTGCATGCTTGATCTATTTCAGATTGCAGAAGCTGATAAAAGTCTTCCTTTTCTTCATTTGTGGCCTTAGTGGTGGGTGCATAAATTTGAATACTGGCCTTCCTTGTAGGCGTATGGATATTATTCTATCACTGACAACACTGTATTTCATGACAGATCTTGAAATATCTTTTTTGATGATGAATGTAACCCTATTTCTCTTTAGTTTATCATTTCCAGCATAGTAGACCATGTGGTTGTCTGACTCAAAATGGCCTATGGTGGTCCATTTTAGCTCACTGATGCCTAGAATATCAATGTTTATGCACTCCATTTCTTCTTTTAACAATTTCTAATTTGCCTAGATTCATACTACGTACATTCTATGTTCCAATTATTAATGGATGTTTGCAGTTGTTTCTCCTCATTTTGAGTTGTGCCACATCAGCAAGTTGAGCACCCTGGGGTTTTACTCCATTTCCGTCATCATAGTAGAGTCTACTTGGAGGAGGCCACTCTTCCGCAGTAGTCTTTTGAGTGTCTTCCAACCTGGGGGCCTCATTTTCTGGCACTATATCTGACAGTGTTTCTTTGCTATTCATAGGGTTTTCAATGGCTAGTTGTTTTGGGAGTGGCTCGCCAGGTCCTCCTCCCTAGTCTGTCTTAGTGTGGAAGCTCAGCAGAAAACCTGTCCACCTTGGGTAACCTTGCTCATGTCCGAGGTTACAGTGGCAGAGCTCTCAGCCTCATCGCAACATGCAAGCCCCCACAGTGCAGCAAATTGACAGACGTGTGGGGAAGATAACTCAATAGGAACCAATTTTCAGCCATTCCCTAGTGATAATGGGAACTGTTGACTCAAACTTTACTCCTTCAGCTCATCCATGAGGGCATGGTTGGGCGGAAGTACAGATGGTGCCTATTCCAATATCCCTTTGTTTCCTTTTTCTCCCTCAAGGAAGATGAATTAGCTTTGCTTTTCAAGTGAGTGAAGGGCTGCCCTATGCTCCAAAAGAAGAAAGGCCACTGAAGATTTAAAACATAAAAGCTTTATGTAAAACTGCATTAAAGTGGATAAGTGAATAGAAATGATGGATGGATAGATAGAATAGATAGGCAGATTATGTTATTGTTAGGTGCAGTTGAGTTGGATCCAACTCATAGCGACCCTATGGAAAACAGAGTGAATCACTTCCTGACACTATACCATGCCTGGAACTATGCCAATGCTTCTCTGCTATCATAGAGTTTTCGATGGCTAGTTGTTTTGGGGCTGTTTCAGGAGTGGGCTGCCAGTTCTTCCTCTAATTTTCATAGTGCTGGGGATTGAACCCATGTCCTCAGGGTCAGAGCAGCACTCTGCAAAGTGAGCTAAACCCCAGCCCAGATAGAAAATAGATTCATACAAAAGAATTTTTTGTCTGTCTATATCTAGTTGGTTGGTTACAAGAATTTAAAGAGTAAACGTAGCAAAAATTCCATGTTAAAAATAATAAAAGGTATGGAATTTTTAATCTTCAAAGAATTTTTGAAAGGACAACAAAAATAACTAGATAATCTTTATCAACTCTTGTTGAAGCTGGCTAGCATAAATATATTTACTACACATATTTTTTTTCCAGTACTGGGGGTTGAACCCAGGGCCTCCTATTTGCATGCTTTGCAAGTGCCGTACCACTGAGCTGCACGCCCAGCCCATTTTTCTAACTTTTTGAGATAGGGTCCCACTAAATTATGCAGACTGCCTCTGGTCTCACACTTGCAATCCTCCTGCCTCCACCTCCCAAGTCACTGGGATTATAGTCACTGTGCCCAGCTTACTACAGATATTTTTAATGTGAAATAAATTTCAAAATGCCCATCCAAATCAAGCACATTCCCTTTGCTTTCTTTTCTAGTATTTTTTGTCTACAGGAAACCACTATCATAATTTACTATATTTCCTGCTTATACTTTTACTACATTTATATGCAGCCATGGAAAAATATAATATACTTTTGCTAATGCTTGATACTTTTTTTTTTCCTCTTGGGTTGGGGATGGAACCCAGGGTCTTGCACATGCTAGAGAAACTATCACTGGGCAAAACTCCTAACCCTTGGTGTTTTCAGACACGGTCTCACTATGCAGCCCAGGCTGATCTCCAACTCACATTCTCCTACCTCAGTCTCCCAAGTGCTGGGAAAATAGGTGTGTGCCACCATTCCCAGCTCATACAAGGCTTCAAAAATATTACTAATATTATTCTGTGCAGGTTTTACTTTCCTCTTCCTCCTCCTCCTCCTCTTCTTCCTCCTCCTTCTCCCTCCCTCCCTCCTCCTTCTCCTCCTCACCTTCCCCTTCTTCTCCTTCTCCTTCTCCCTTTCCCTCTCCCCCTCCGCTTCCCCCTCCCTCCCTCAGCCCCTCCCCTTCTCTTCCTCCTCTTCCTCTTCTTCCTCCCTCTCCTCCTCCTCCTCCTCCTCCTCCTCCTCCTTTTCTTCTTCTTCTTCTTCTTCTTCTTCTTCTTCTTCTTCTTCTTCTTCTTCTTCTTCTTCTTCTTCTCCGTCTTCATTTTTTTGGGTATTGTTCTCTCCACACAAAAACATTAAAATATCTGCATAAAATTGTTTAAAAAATAATATCTCATTCCCAAATTTCCCTTCTTTGGCAATTTTCTAATCAGGGCCATTCTTAAATATGCACCTGCATTACGCAGATGACACAAATCTGCTACCTGAAAGAGGAGCTTTGAAACATTTACTGATGAAAATCAAAGGACATAGCCTTCTGTATGGATTGTGGCTCAACATCAACAAAACAAAAATCCTTACAACTGGATCAATATGCAACTTCATGACAAATGGAGAAAAGATTGAGGTAGTCCACGATTTTGTTTTACTTGGTTCTATAGTCAACACCCATGGAAGTAGCAATCAAGAAATCAAAATAGACATTGCTTTGGGAAAAGCTATGGCAAAAGATCTCTTTAAAGTATTGAAAAGTAAAGATGTCACATTGAAGACAAAGGTGTGCCTGACTCATGCTATGATATTTTCAGTCATATCATATGGTTGTGAAAGCTGGACATTGAATAAAGAGACAGGAGAAGAATTGATGCTTTTGAATTATGATGCAGGAGATTAATATTGAATATACCATGGACTGACAAAAGAACTAACAGATCTTTCCTAGAAGAAGTGCAACCAGAGTGCTCCTTGGAAGCACGGATGGTAGACTGCATCTTACATATTTTGGACATATAGTAAAGAGGGACCAATCCCTAGAGAAGGACCTGATGTTTGGGAGAGTGGCAGGTCAATAAAAAAATGGAAGACCCTCAATTAGATGATTGACACAGTGGATGTAACAATGGGCTTAAACATAAAAAAGATCATGTGTCTGGCACAGAATTGACAGTGTCATTCTCCCGTATTTAGGGTCGCTATGAGTCAGACGCAACTGGATGGAACCTAACAACAACAATGATATAAACCTCCACCTTTATAGGTCCAACTTTCATAGATTATAAAAACTTAGGTACAAATGAACATTTCTGGTCCTCATTTACATTTATTGTATATTATAGTTTTCTATTAGTGAGTTTATTTGTAGGATAAAGCTAGGATACATCACAGACAATCAAGCTCTTCTGTCTTTTTTGGGTATCTGTGATAAATGAATTAGCAGATGACTTTTCTACAGAAAATTTATGTCAGCTCATAAGAAAAAATAAGGTACATATCTCTTTCCTTTAGATCCAAAACTGTTGGATATACCCAAAATGCACCTAAGATGAAACAATGTCAGTTACCTAAGGGCATGATTAGGAAAAACTGTGCTCCTCTGTGATTTATTCCCTGATCTACACAATTACCTGTGGTTTTGAATGCAAAATTAGTAAAGCACTGGATTTGAATGAAAAGTCATGGAAACAAGTTTCTTGACTTAAAGATCTGTTTTTTATTGGAGCAGAATCTTATTTTAGAGAATAAAAAAGGTGGATTTGCCACTTCACATCTACCAAATACGTTTGTAACAAAATAAATGTATTTCACAAAAATTGCAGCAAGCATTTCTTCCTGCATTGCTAAAAAAAAAAAAAAAAGGAAATCACAGGGGTGACACTAGTTTTCCTTTTTCTAGAACTCATTCTTAGAGAAAGACACAATCTAGACTTTAGATTGGCATTAAATTTCAATATTTTGAATCAAGTTTCTTTCCTATGCATTTAAATTTATGAAGAGAGGAGAAGTCAATACCATCTCTTTTTATTTAAATTTGTTATTTGGAGGAATGTTAAGTCAATATTTCCATCCAAGAACTTTTATTCATGTGGAAGAATATTTGAAATGATTCCATTTCTTGGGCTCCCACTGATCATCCCTATGGTAATAAAATGTAGTTATTATCTTAATAATTTAAAATATTATTAATATTCTCAATAATTACTTTATCTTATTGCAAAGTAGTCCTTGCATGAGATATAATTTGTAAGCAGCATCTGTCACTGTGGTGCTTAGGGTAAGAACTTCACTGAATTTGAGCTTCGGTTTCTTTGCTAAAAGGGCTGAGCCTTGACAGGTTTCATGATCTTTCAGATCTCCTCTGGTCCTACCAGTCTTTGATTTGAATACCCCCACCTTTATCTTTCTCTAATTATCCATTTGATGAAATGAAATCAAGTAATCTAAGCCAGATAAGCCTGCAGCCGTAGCCCTGTAGAATCCGATCCTGTCGGATCTCGGAAGCTAAGCAGGGTTGGGCCTGGTTAGTACCTGGATGGGATACCACCTGGGAACACCAGATTCTGTAGGCTTGGGAGAAGGACCTGGCAACCCCCTCCCAAAAAATCAATCTGCCATTGAAAACTCTATGAACAGCAGAGAAGCACTGACAATAGTGTTTCCCCTGTTGTACAGAGGGTCGCCATGAGTTGGATACCAACTTGACGACACCTAACAACAACAACAACAACAAGCCAGACAACAGATGATTGATGAGTTTTGCTCATTGGATGTTAAGTATTCCCTATGTGTTAAATGCCTATTGTATTCCTCATTGTATCTAATCCTAATGGCAACATGCCTGCATCTGTACCACTGTGACATCTGATCTCTTTAGATCTTGGAAGCTAAGCAGGGTCAGGTCTGGTTACTAGTTGGATGGGAGTCCATCTGGGAACACCAAGAGTTGTAGGCTTGGGAGAAGGATCCAATAATGCATTCCTAAAAAAACAGCCAGCCATTGAAAACCCTATGGATAGCAGAGAAGCACTAATAATACTGTTTTGCCTGTCATATATAGGGTCTCTATGAGTCGGACACTGGCTCAATGGCACCTAACTACAGCAATGGCAACAATGGCAACAAAGGTAATTATAATTACATCCATTTTATAGATTAAATAAAAAAGGAAGCTCAAACTGTGGGTTAATTTTCTCAATATCATGACAACAGTAAAGAGAGTAATCAGCATCAGTATGTTTCCACATCTACCTCTCATATCCTTTGTTCCAGTACTCCACCACTCTTCATCCCCAGCCCCCACATATGTACAACATATTCTACTTGCTTAACAACTTTTGATTCTCATTCTTGCAACAAGTGCTTGCCAATCACCTGCCATTAAAATTGAGAAACAGTGTGTTTCTAAACTCTCATCAGAAATGCAATTTGAATTTGGAGCACTCAGAGTTAAAGGCATCTGTCAAGAGACTGAGCATTGCTGAGAAATCCTCTTTATGCCTCACCAACTCTCTAGTTATACAGAACACAGAAACTCTCAACAATTAGGGCTTACACATACCAGACAGGTAATGTGCTCTACAAGAACATCCTTAAATCGCATTAATATGGATGGAAGTGAAATATATCATTTTGTGGTATAAGAAGGGGAAGTTTTAAAAAGTGACATATTGTTTAATATAGTAATTACAAATCAAGGGTGTAGTACTTGACAGTTCCTAAAACCATTAAAACTGTAATTAGCATTTTGATCTGTTAATGATTGAAAAACAAATCAGTATAATGGGAAAATAATAACTAAAATCACTTATAAATTATTTTCAGAAGTTGTTCCACCCAGGTTCTCTTTAGTTCTTAATATACATTTTTAGAGATTTTTTTTTTTTGTGTGTGGTACTGGGGGTTGAACCCAGGGCCTCGCGCTTGCTCTGCAAGTGCTGGACCAATGAGCTGCACCCTCAGCACATTTTTTTTTTTTTACTTTTTGAGACAGGGTCTCACTAGGTTATGCAGACTGCCTCTGTTCTCAAACTTGCGATCCTCCTGCCTCCGCCTCCTGAGCTGCTGGGATTACAGGCATGCGCCACCGCACCCAGCTTAGAGAAAATTATTAAGATTGTCTTTCCAAATTTCAAAAAATAATATTTTCTTATTTGATTTATCCCCACCTTGATGCCACCTATCAAAGCAAAATAATACATAGGAGGGATTTAATTTATTTCTGTGGATCATGGCATTTGTAGACCTCTATGCATTTGGAACATTGTAATTGCTGTTTTGATAACCATAAATGCAATAGATATGAATGCTATACCAATTTATTATTGAAATGTGATTAGTCAATATTTGACTCTTCAAGTCATTGGTAGGGGGAAAGATACACTAGAATGATCCTTCTTCATTAAGTGGATGTGATTTCTTCTTTGACTGAAATCGCTGTAAGTTAAAGAGATCAGAAGAATCTAAGGGTACAAAGTAAACACCCATTTATCGATATATATGAAAGAAGGACCTGACATCCCACTTCTGAAACAATGATCCATTGAAAACTCTATGAATAGCAGAGAAGTGTTTTTTGTTCTGTTGTTCATAGATTTGTTATGGCTTGGACCCTACTTGATGGTACCTAACAACAATAATTAATTTATATATTGAGAAACTATATAGATGTCTTTAAGGTAGATTCTACTTAGAGGAGGCAACTTTTCCCCAGTCATCTCTTGAATGTCTTCCAAACTAGGGAGGCTCATTTTCCAGCACTTTATCTGACAGTGTTTCTCTGTCATTCATAGAGTTTTCAATGGCAAATCATTTAAGAAATGGGCTGCCAGTAGCCAGACTACTCCCTAGTCTGTGGTAGTTTGGAAGTTCAACTGAAACTTGTCCACTAGGGGTGACCCTGCTGGTATCTGTAATACCAGTCGCACAGCTTTCCTTATGATAGCAACATGCAAGTCCCCACAGTACACCCACCTGCCAGACACGTGGGGGCTCAGTAAACAACTTCATGGCAAATAGAAAAAAGATTGAGGTTGTCCAAGATTTTGCTTTACTTGTTTCTACAATCAACACCCATGGAAGTAGCAGCCATGAAACCAAAAGATGCATTGCATTGGGAAAATCTGTTACAAAAGATCTCTTTAAACTGTTGAAAAATAAAGATGTTACATTAAAAATGAAGGTTCATCTGACTCATGCCATGTTATTTTCAGTTGCATCATGTGGCTGTGAAAGTTGGACATTGGAAAAGGGAGAAAGGAGAAGAAGTATTGCTTTTGAATTATGGTGCTGGAGACAAATACTGAATATACCATGGACTGCAAAAAGCACTAACAGATCTGTCCTAGAAGTGCAACCAGAGTGCTTCTTGGAAGCAAGGACAGCTGGGCTGCATCTTACACATTTTTGACATGTGGTCAGGAAGCACCAATCCCTAGAGAAGTACATCATGTTCAGGAGAGTGGCAGGTCAATGAAAAAATAGGAAAACCCTCAATTAGATGGATTGACACAGTGTCGCAATAATGGGCTTAAACATAAACAAGATCATGTGCCTGGCACAGAATCAGGGAGTGTTTTGTTCTGTTATACATAGGGGTGCTATGAGTCAGACCTGACTCAAATGCAGCTAACAACAACATAGAGATGTCTATTAGGGCTGGGAAAAATTTACCTCTCTTCTGAGAAACAACATGTGAGAAGAAACTGCTCTTCTTTTCCATCAATTATTGCACAATGCTTTGCTTAGAAGTATGATCATGAGAAAGCTGCAGACAAGCCAACTCTACACATAATGTATCAAAAAGAAAGAATATGAAGCTATCATTCAACTTCTGAAGGAATCAACTGTGGGACCATTTACCTCTGAACTTCTTGATATGCAAGATGGTAAGTTAACCATCAATGAAGTCATTTTTAGTCTGTTTTTGTGGACTCATAGTAAAAAGCACCACAAGAGGTATAGTATATCTTAGAAAAATAATAAAAATTATTTTACTTCAATCTCATTATACATGGGTTTGTATAAACAGAGTTTATACTTACTAATTTACCTTGTTTTATCTATTTTGTATATACATATTGCTAGAAGCTACTATGATTTACTTGCTTTAAAAGTCCACAACACAAAACCACCTGCTACAATTACCTATAATGCTCAAAAATAGCTTTTCTCTCTGTTCTCTTATCTTTGCCTCCAATTCCTGCAACAGCAGAGGCAGGTATGGCTTTAGGAAAAATGGAACAAATTTTAGGCTGAGAGCTACCTGAAAATATCTTCCCAAAGGATGACTACTATCTTATCACAAGAACCAAAAGAAGAAAAAGAAGAAGAGAGGGAGGAAAAGAGAAGGAACAATATAAAAAAAGCAGAGAAGAATGAAGTGGTGATTACTGGATATTTATATTATGTGCCTACCATTCATTATTCCATTAGAACTGCATTGTCTGGAGTTTTACACATTAACTGTTCCACTGGCCAATACCAAACAGAATAAAAAGGAAGTTAAAGAGTTGTTCCTTGCATATGAAAAGCTTACAGACATTTCTCTTCAATATGGCAAATAATGATTTGTTCTTTACAATCCATACGATGGATATTTGTAAAGTAATTGGGCTATCTATCAGCCATAATTAAGTGAAATTATACATTTTTAAAATCTCAGTTTATAGATTTAGGCAGAATGCTAATTAAAGTTGCTTATTTATAGAAAAACATTTCAAAAGATTCAAACAGCTACAAATCAGTTGAATTAATACGTTATATTTCCTCCTTTCATATTTAGCACCAAAACTTCAATAAGCAAGATTACTTTCATTATTTTCTCTTCTGCTGAAATGGAATAATTTACTTGGTTTTGACAGATATGTATCTCAACATCATTTATAAATCTCAGTTATTAATTATTATTTAAACCTGAGTGTAAATTCATCTAAATGTGTGAGAAATAAAATGAGGTAAAAATAATTGTAACAATATCTGAACATGGAAAAACATGCTGTATTCATGATAATCAATAAAATAATTGTTGTCATTGTTGTTTGGTGCTGTCAAGTCAGTATCTGACTCACAGAGACCCTACACACAACAGGCAAAACACTATTGTTAGTGCTTCTATGCTATTCATAGGGTTTTCAATGATGGACTGAGTTTTGGAAGTGGGTTGCTGGGTCTGTCTCCCAAGCCTATAGCACCTGGTGTTCCCAGGTGGTCTCCCATCCAAGTACTAACCAGGCCTGACCCTGCTTAGCTTCCAAGATCTGATGGGATTGGATACCACAGTGCTATGGCTGTAGGCAATGGAATAATAGCAAGAGTAAATTTAAAAATTGTAAATTATTGGGTCAGACCATATCTTCTTCAGCTAGAAAGCATGATTTCAAGCTCCTTGAAGTCAGGGAACATACCATGTTTAATTCTAATCCCTACATTGCTTAGCCCAAAATTTTAAGATGTAAAGTAAAGTATATTTATGAATGTAATCAGCTCTATAATTTAAAAATACTTAAAGAATAGATGATGATGTTTCCTTGGATCCTCTTATAGGATTATTTTTCAAATTTTGGTTTAAACTTAATTTCTGTAGGAAGTCTGCTGTCTCTAATTACATCAGATTCTTTCATTAAATACTTATATACTTTGGACAAATGCAATTTTTCATCTTAATTTTTCATCTTAATTTTTATCTTAGTATTTATTGGGCAATGTGAACATAATACTTTAAGGAATTAGGTAGTATTTACAATCCTTATGGAGTAAAGCTATATTCCAGAGACGTTCTTTCAATTATTTAATATATGTATTTACATATCTTCAAATAACACGCTTATATTTCTTTTTCATCACTTTCAATATCCAGACTTTGTTATTGAATTACCACTGTGTGTATAAACAACATATAAATCATTTGAGGAAGAAACATATAATATCAGTAAAGAGACTCTCTTTTTAAGAAGCACATCAGCTTTAGGGCTTTGCTTTAAATTTTGTGTTAACTAGAAAATTAAATTTATGGCTTGTGAATTAAGCAAACACCTATCAAAAGGATTTGAAAAAACATGAGATAAGTTGAATGTATCAAATAAAGTTAAATTTGACTATTCTCTTTCCATGTTGCTTTTTCTTTTTCTTTCTTTCTTTCTTTCTTTCTTTCTTTCTTTCTTTCTTTCTTATTTTGTTGTTGTTGTTGTTGTTGTTGTTGTTGTTGTTTGCAGTACTGGGATTTGCATTCACGGCCTCACGCTTGCAAGCTTTGCAAGTGCTGTGCCACTGCGCTGCACCCATAGCCCATTTTTTTAGTTTATGAGACAGGGTCTCTCTAAATTATGCAAACTGCCTCTGGTCTCGAACTTGTGATTCTCCTGCCTCTGCTCCCACTTAGTCACTGGGATTACAGGCATGCACCACCGTGCCCAGCTTTCATGCCACTTTTTTTTTTTTCCAAGTCATAGCTTTCTCTCCCATGAGAGAGAGGGAGGGAGAGAGAGAATTGTTGTTAACATGTTTTATTTCTCTGTCATTAACTCCTGAAATGTAAACCTCTAAGTTTATACAGAAGCCAGTAATAGTGAAACATGCTTTAGAAAATTGAGAAAAGTTACAGAATATGATAAGGAGAGTGATAGTTTATAAATTGTAGTCTATATCAATCATATGTAAAGTGAACCTAAAATGAAATCTTTACTTTTTCTCATTTCACATATTAAATTATTTCTTTCATGTTCCCTACAAAAGTACCAGTATATATTTTTATATATGAAATTTATGGATATCATTTTTATAGTCAGTGTGGAATTATATTTGTTATTGTTTTGTTCTGTTTTACTTAAGCAACCCTATTTTCTAGAGCCTATGTTCTCTGTTGATTTGTTACCTGAATTCAATAGAGAAAATGTACCAAAAGTTTCCAGTAAAGGATACATTAAAGGCATCTTAATTTAAGATTTGTTAGGTACCTTCGAGTTGGGTCCAACTATAGTGACTTTCATAGGGTTTTCAATGGCTGATTGTTTCAAGATTGCTTTGGGAGTGGATTGCTACATCCTTTGCCCATTTTTGTGGTGCTAGGGATCAAACTCAGGTCCTCAGAGAGTGTGATGCAGGTGCTCTATCAACTGAGCTAAACCCCACCTGACTGTATTTTCATTTCACTCATCATACTTGGCATTGTAGAAAATACAGATTGCATATTATCTTCCATTACGTTTTTTCATGGTAAGCTTTTCTTTTTCATTTTTTAGATATTTTAGTTAGCATTTGCATTAGTCAGCTAGTATGTCTCTGTGACAGAAGATGACTGAAACAAATTTATAGGGGATGAGATTTATTGGGGGCTTATAGTTGGAGGATCAGTTCATAATGGCAGTGAGGTAAATACTGTGGTACAAGCAGATGGGCCTGTGGTAGACAATCTTTCATCTTTGTAATCGGGAAGGAGAGAGAGCTTACTAGAATGAGAGGTCCATTTAAAAATCTCCAAATGCCTGACCCATCAGTAACTCATTTCCACCAAGGCAGAGCCTACCTCTCAAGGTTCCATAACCTCTAGGACAGCATCACCATCAGGTGACCCAACATTCAAATATATGACATTTGGAGTACACTTAGATCTAAACCATAATAGTACATGTTGATTACATAAAATAATGGTTTTATTATGATATTTTCATACATATATATAATATACTTTGTTCACATTTATTGCCCTGTCCATGTGATTTTTAAGTCCAGTGTTTTATTCTTCCCTCCAATATAGAAAATAGAGAAATATGGTACCAATTCATTTTGAATCTTGCACATGGTAGCTGTTCTTATTGTGGTAGTATGATAGTTATGACAATGTTCTTAGGAACTTTTTAAAATACTTGTTATATCACTGAGGTTTGGCATTTATTATGATATAAGTTTGTGTGTCTCATTTTTCTTCCAATATGCTAGACATTTGGTGGAAATTTTCGATGTGACAACAATTGACATTCAGCACAATGACATTGTCTAATATTATATTTTGACATTTTTCTTCTTGGAATTTCTATTACTTAGGTATTGGACCTGTAACAAGAGACTCTGATTTTTTCCCCACTTTTTCTAAATTATTTACTTTTTAACTTTCTGTTATACTTTCTCAACGTTATTATCATTAATTTTTCCATTATTACATTTTTTTGAGTTGTATTGCAGTGACTATTTCCTCTGAGTTCATATTTGCTTGGCTGTGTGTTTGTTCACTTTGATTTCATTCTTGAAAAAATATCTTTCTTTATAACAGGACTCAAAATATGTCAATATGATCAAAGGAGCTGGCTCTTTTACAGGCCCAGCAAATGAATGATTATGGCTAATCTAAGCTAATTAGGGCTATCTTCCTTCTTTTTAGTTAAGGTATTACCCATAGGTATACAGGGAAAACCTGGTGAATGAAGGGAGAATGAATATCTAGAGACTTTGATAGAATAATCATCTTATTTTCTTCTTAGGTAAATATAATTGGGTAAGATCACACAACTATTCTTGCCTTTGGTTCTTGTCATACAGAGCCAACAATGGTTTGTTCTGTGATCAACATCTTGAGATGGCTAATAGGAAACCTAGAAACCTATGAAGAAGCTAACTAGCAGGCCCAACACCATTATACTTAATAAATCCATAAACTCTGGTAAGATTTACCACTATACTGTTACATGAGATAATAAAGTCCATAATTATAAAGCCAAAGTTGGTTGGGTATTTTATCACTAGATATATAAAATCTACTACTTGTAATTTCTTGTTGTTGTTAGGTACCATAGAGTCAGTATCCAACTCATAGTGACCCTATGTACAACAGGTGAAATACTTGTCAGTGCTTCTCTGCTATTCATAGAGTTTACAATGGTGGAATGATTTTTGGGAGTGGGTTGTTGGACCCTTCTCCCAAGCCTACAGCACCTGGTATTCCCAGGTGGTCTCTCATCCAAGTACTAACCAGGCTCAACCCTGCTTAGCTTCCAAGATCTGGCGGGACTGGATGCCACAAGGCTATGGCTGCAGGCACCTGTATACTTAGTGCCCTCATAATACCTATGAAAATATAATATTAAGGAAAAATAATGTATTTGGTTATCTCAACATGAATATGTGTCTACTCAACTTGATTTAAATGTTCCAGATTGAAAACAAAAGTTTTCTTTATGTTGCATTGACATGGTATTTATCATCACAGTAGAGAACAATACTGGGTTCAGTGAAGGTTAACATAAATGACCTTTGCTACTTTTAAAACCAGAATGTAAAACTCTGTTGTCTTAGCTGGTCCCCGAAGATTAAGATGGCAAATGTCAAATGTTGTGCAGTGATTTTTTCATAGCTTTACCTAATTAGCTGTGGTTATTTTGTTAAACTTCATATCATTCCTAAATTCTGAGAAAGTTCTATGGTTGTGAAGAAGTGTTGAATTGTTTAGGTAACTCTATGAATGAAAGCCTACTGTGGGAGGGAAAAGGAGGAGAGTGGAACAAGTGCATTTCACACAGCTCTGATCGGCTTGAGTCAAGGCACCACTCTGCATGCGGGGGGCATAGCAGCAATGTTTGAAGAAGTGTTTAAAAGCCCTACAGATTCAGGGGAACATTTGGAAAATCAGGCTTTTAAATGAAACCAAATCTTATTAATCTAGGCAATAACATCCAGCCTGGAACATTTGGTAGGCTAAATAAGTATTTGTTGTTATGGTTCAGAGCATCAAATTTTCTATGGTTTTGACTGTCACTAATATTAATGTCATTGTACTAACTTACATCCAATAATACACAAAACAGGAATGTGACATTTTGATTTCTGCTTTGTAAGAGTTTTTTCCCCCAGATTATCTTTCACAGAATGATCCCAATGCAAATATTCTAACCTAAATTACCGTTTCACTGGAAACAATTTTCATGAAGAATTAAGCTTTCCTGAAGGTGGATATATTATATCAATAGCTACAATGTTCACTCTTCATAAAAATTTACTTATGGCATAACTTAATAAGACTTATTCATTTTTATAAGTTGCCTATGTATAGTCTGAAAGAGGGAGAAGAGTCCCCTTGCTTCTTCTTCTTCTTGTTAGGTGCTGTGGAGTCAGGTGCAACTCATAGTTTTCAATGGCTGTTTCGGAATTGCTTTGGGAATGGATTGCCAGGTCCATCTCCCATTTTTGTGGTACTGGGGATTGAACCAAGGACCTCAGAGAGTGCAGTGTGGCATTCTACCAACTGAGCTAAACCCCAGCCCCTCCCCTTACTTAGTGAACTTATAACCCAATGTGAAAGGCATACATCCTGCTTCTGTAGAGCCCTCAGCAGGGAAAATGGGACACATACCAAGGGCACAGTTTTCTGGAAAAAAATAAGGCTAGAAATAGCCTTGGGGCTGGGGTTTAGCTCAGTTGGTAGAGTTCTGCTCTGCACTCTGAGAAGCCTGTGTTTGAGCCCCAGCACCACAAAAATGGGAGAAGGATGTGGCAATCCATTGTCAAAATAATCCCCAAACAATTAGCCATTGAAAACTCTATGAGGGTTGTTATGAGTCAGACACAGCAGCACCTAACAACAACAAAACTAAATAGACTTATTGGTCTAGCTGGAAAAAAAATGTTTCTTAAAGAATTTCCTCCTCTCTTTCTCTCATATTTATTCCTTCCCGAGTCCCTTGCTCATCTAGTTATTAAAATAACATCTATGGCTTAATTACTAGTGCCAGGTACTTTGCCAAATACGAGGGATACGACATTGTACGGAATCTTCCCAGGGTCACATTCTGAGAGCTAAAAACCTAAGAAGATGATAGTCATTAAACACTTAATTGTAGATGTGCTAAGTATTTTCAAAGTAGTGAGGTTAGTAGTAGATTATTTTACAGTGTAAATAAGGGAAGACTTCTCAGAGGGAGTAAAATAAGATGGAGCTAGGAAAAGAAGCAGAGACATCTATGGCAGGTGCTTATGCTGAAGATCCTTAACTCCAGTGTGGGATGTATTTCGTAAGAGGGTCTTGATGGTCCCATCAGCCAGACTAACCTTTACACAGGTTTCTTCTTGCCTGTGAGCCCTTGACCTCTTTTTCTTAAAATATTTCTTACCCTTTGAGAGCAGATTTTTCTCCCAGTCACTTCCTCATTTCCTGGTTTGACGACTCATGAAAGTTTTTCCCAAGGATCTCAGGGCCATCTCCTTGAAATGTAATCAGCAAGAGTGTAAAAAAGTTGGTCTCATAGAAGTTGAGAGTAGAATGGTGGTTACCAGGGGCTAAGGAGGATTAACCAGGAAAGGTTGGTCAGTGTTTACTAAGTTACAGTTAAGAGTAAGTTCTGGTGTGCTATTTATTGCACAGTAGGTGACTATTAGACTTTTCATCGCTGTGACAAATGCCTGAGAAAGCAACTTGAGGGGAGGAAGAATTTATTTTTACCCATGGTTTCAGAGGTTTCCGGGCCAAGTTGGCTGGTTTTGTTGCTTCTGTCCCCATGGTGAGGCTGAGCATCATGGTGGGGAGCATGTGGTGGAGGAATGGAGAAAGTACAAAGAATGATAAAGGAAGAGGCTGAGGCAAGAGGCAGCTCCCAAGGACACACTTCAGTGACTGACTTCCTCCAGCTAGATTCCACCTCCTAAAGTTTCCACAACTTCCCAAAACAGTGCCACCAGCTGGGGACCAAACCCTCAACACATGAGCCCATGGGGAACATTGCACAATGTATACAGGTATTGAAACATCACATGATACCATAACCATTAACATGTACAATTTTTATATTTTTGTGTATCAGCTAAAATATAATAGAAAAAAGAAAGAAAAGAAAAATGAGAAAAGAAAGACAGAAAGAAAAAGGAGGGAAGAAAGAAAAGAAAGAAAAAAGAGAAAGAAAGGAAAAAGAAAGAAAGAAAGAAAGAGAGAGAGAGAAAGATAATGCTCAAGCTTTCTAGTTTATGTGGGAGAGTGGTAACTTAACTCCTTTAAGGGCCAACAAGCAAACTCAGATAACTAACCACATTGACCAATCTCTCCCTAATGCCCTTCATTGTTGTTTTTAGGTGTGGTTATGTCAGGTCCTTCTCCTATTTTTTTGTGGTACTGGGGATTGAACTCAGGACCTTAGAGAGTGCAGAGTAGCACTCTACCAACTGAGCCAAACCCCAGCCTCATGCTCTCCATTACTCTTCTACAAACTCCCTTCAGCACTTGAAAACTCTCAGGCTTTTTGTCTCAGTCAGTGCAAGCAAGTTCAGTCTCTCTTGTTGCAGTAATCTTGACCTCTGCTGCAATTTGTTGTTGGTGTTAGGTGCTGTTGAGTCGGTATCTGACTCATAGTGACCCTCATAGGGTTTTCAATAGCTGACTGTTTCGGGATTGCCTTGGGAGTGGATTGCCAGGCCCTTCTCCCATTTTTGCAGTGTTGGGAATTGAACTCAGGACCTCAGAGACTGCAGCACAGTGCTCTACCAAATGAGCTAAATCCCAGCCCTCTACTGCAATAAATAAATCCTCTTTACCTATTTAACTTTATTTGGTGTATTTTTTCTTTGATATTAGTAAGCATGAGTTGTAGAGAACACTTTGCTTGAAATCATAAGATCAAGGTTCAAGTCATGTGAATTCCAGCAAAACTGCTAAATATTTCTGAATGTCAATTTGTTCAACTCTAAAAGGAGTATAAAAATTCATACCTTATTAATGCTGGGCCCTATGGCCATACTTTAATCTCAGAAGGCATAGCATTAAATGAGGTCATGTCATGAAAGCATCATGCAAAATGTTGTATGCTTTATACTTAGGAATTTTATCATACCCTCAGCCACTAATATAGTTGAGAGACAGTGGGCAGAATGGCTGAGCATGCTGGTTCTGGAGTCAGAGTGAAACTTAGCTCTATAACCTCTCTTTGCCTTATTTCCTCCAACTAGACAATGAAAATACTAGAACTTTAAAGGTTTATGGGTAATTTTAAAAATTAATTGAGTATTTAGGATGGTCTCTGATAATTAGCATTGGTGAAATGATAGCCATTGTTATCGTTATATGTACTATATGTCCACAAATATAATTAGTTTCCCTTTGATAATAGGCCCCTGATGATACCCTAGGGTTCTTAGTTTGAAAGCCAAATCTCAAACATTATCTAAAAGCTTATGGCAAACACCTCACTACATCTTAAGTCATTCTCCCTGATTTCCTATATTTTAGTCCAAATAATAACTAAATTAATTAATTATTTTTATTTTGGGGGCACCTGGTGTCACTATGTAGCCCAGGCCGGCCTGGAACTTGAGATTCTCCTCCTTTAGCCTCCCAAATACTACGATTATAAGTGTGCACCATCATCCTCTGCTACTCAAAATTTTTTTTATAATTTCATTAAGGTATAATTGATCTACAATGAACTCCATATATTTAAAGTATATTATGCAATGATTTTGAAATATTTCTCCATTCATGAAACCACCAAGTGATATTGTTGTGCATATTTTACTATTAGTAAAGTAAAATTCCTCTGGCCTCAGGTAATGCTTTTAATCAACTTACATGCCTTTCTTGTTTCCCCAGCCCACTCAAAATATTTTCACCAGAGTCCCTCTGATTAGTTCACATGTCATCTCTTCAGGGAAGTCCTGCTTAATGCCCTAGACTTAACTAATCATCTAGTTATGTTGTTGTCATTAGGTGCCATTGAGTTGGTATCTGACTCATAGCAACCCTACGTACAACAGGGGAAACACTATTGTCAGTGCTCCTCTGCTATTCATTGGGTTTTCGATGGCAGATTGTTTTTTGGGAGTGGGTTGCCAGGTCCTTCTCCCAAGCCTAAAGCACCTGGTGTTCTCAGATAGTCTCTTATCTGAGTACTAACCAGGCCCAACCCTGTTTAGCTTCCGAATTCTGACGGGATCAGACACCACAGTGGTATGGCTGCAGGCAATCATCTAATTATGTTGTTGTTGTTGTTAAGTGCCATGGAGTCTGTCCAATTCATACTGACACTCACAGGGTTTCCAATGGCTGATTGGGGATTGCCTCGGGGGTGGATTGCCATGTCCTTCTCCCATCATCTAGTTATAGCAGTCCCTAAATATTTAATCCAAACAATTTTTCATATTAGTGAGCTCATGTACTTAATATAAGACTGCTTCTTTCTCCCTGACTGGCCTGGAAACTACATGCTGAAAATTGTATTCCCAGAGCTGAGTACATTACCCTTTGGCACCTAATTGGAAATACAGTTCTCTCAAGGCAAACTATTAACTTTGCATGTGATATTTTTGTCATGCAAGAGTTTCTAATTGTTATAAATCAAAATGTTTCAATCTTACTCTGTTAGGGCAAGCTCTTCCCCATCCATCTATCAGAGTCTCACCCAGAAGGGTCTTTGATACTTTCTTCCAAGTTCCAACCTGCCCCACAGGAGGAAAAGTGCCCAGTAATCCTTATCCTGCCATGACCAACTGTCATGGTTTGCCCAGGGCTGAATAGTTTCCTGAGACATGGGACCTTCAGTGTTGAGGTCAGGATTTTCCTAAGCAAACTAGGATAAGCTGGTCACCCTACTCTCTACACAGTCTCTTCCAGAGACAGGGCCTCCTCTCTCTGCTGGTCTCTCCTGGTCTCTGCTGGGTCTCTGCTGGGTCTCTCCTCTGTCTGCTGGTTTCAATAGCCTCATTCCTAAGAGAAGATTGATTGGAATTATGAACAAAGGGAATCTAAGACACAATCAGATCAAGTCATTATCTTCCCTAAACTGTATGCATATACCATTCAGCCTAGAAAACCATGCACACTCAAAATATATCTGTTGAATGCATAGATAAGTGCCTTATATTTTTCTTCAGAACAGCCACTGTCTTAAGACTCCAGTACCTTTCTCTTTTTGGGAAAATTTTAAGCATCTCAGCATTGATACCACCCATAGAATGTGGAATTCATACAATTCTGGACAATGGATGGTATTTTTCCTGCTAGAAACACCTGATAGGAATTTTAAGAAGAGATTTAATTAATAGTAAATGATCTATCAATGTGAGGCATAGCTCTGGCTGTGAGCTGAGCCCTGCAGTTGGAGACCCCATGCAAGGTGGCAGATTGAGTGTCAATGTCTCCTTCTCCTTCCTGGGAAGGAGAAATTTGCTCACAGCCACTCTGCCAGTCCCCTTTAGACAGCTTGGAGGTTTACGCTCACAGCCATTCCTTGTCAAAAGATGACACCAACTCCAGGGGCTCTTCTGGGGAAGGCTCTTTATTGAAGCTGTCTTGTCTATCTTCCTCTAAAAGGTCAGTGGAATGGACCCTGTGTGCCTTGTGCATCATGCTTATAAACACTTATGGACCAATTACAAGGTAGCATGTAATATCAGGTGACTATGATTTAGCCAATCAGGTGATATGGTGTGGTTAGAGCATAACAAGTCAGGAAATAGAGGCAAATGAGGTGAAACTGGGTGACCAATCATAGGGTGTTAGTTAATTGACAAATCGGGAGTCATTGGGCAATTGAGTCACAGTCTATCAGGCATCTAGAAGTCCAAGGAGGGCAGGAGCCATCTTTGCCTCGACCTCATGGGCTCAACCCCAAAAGCTTGAGCTAGAGGCCAGGATGTGAGGTCATCAGGGGCCATCTTGCCCTGAGAAACAGATCTTAGGCCTCTAGGTGGGCTAGATAGGCCTTGAGCCAGGCAGACTCCTGTCTTCTCTCTACCTCTCTAGGCTGTATCCCTACATATCAAGCAACATTTTTGGAAGTGACATGTAGAAACCTTTTATCTGACTCCAAACTTCAAAATCTCCTTTCTACTGTCACAAACGGGTATCAATGCCATTATGTGAGCCCAAAAACTCATTATACTAACCACATAATCCTCTATCATTAGAATTCCTTCATCTGCCTTTCATTTCTAGGACTCATGTTCTCAATTCTTTGACATTTTCTAGGCCTAAACAATGCACTTTGTACTCAAGTATTTACTCTGATTCATACTTCACCCTCTGATCTATAGTGTATTATGAATTTTTGCATTTCTTTCTTAATTATCCCCAAATCAGAAGTAATATTTAGCCAGCATATCCATAGATGTACCAGTTGTCGCTAACTTTTTTGGCCCGTTCATACACATATTGTTAAATATCTTCAATAGTAACAATATTGCTACAGTGGCTAAAATTACACTCTCTATATCTTCCTTCTGCTATTATAATATCTCAATTCATTTGGGATATGTAAATCACTAAAACAATGTTCACCAGGATATGAGCAATCTATTAAATCTTGGTTTCTTTTTGGTTAGACATATGGACCAACAATCAGTTGTTGGGATGGCAATAAGCTGAAGAAAAATAATTAGAGAGGAAAGTAAAGTTAGAAAACCAATCATTATCTTTGTATTCCTTATATATTGTGATATGCCTGATAACTCAAGAAACACTAAGATGTTTGCACACATATATGAATAATCGAATGTGTGAATATATAATAATTAAGACTTGCTCAAGTTAATCTTTGTCTCATTCATATTGGTATCTAAAGATCTTCTAGGACTAATATCTAACAGTTCCATTCCTTTCTATAATGCCTTTTTATGGAAACATTTTTGGTTATTTCAGTTATATATTAACTGTGGTCATTTCTACTTTGATATTTAACTACAATTTTGGAATTTCCACCTACTTCATATCTTCTAGGAAATCTTCAAAAAAGCTTCTATTTATCTGATCTTCCCTTGTGCTGGTTTACAGTTCCAGTTAACTTGCATCTCTTTAAGTTTCATTTCCTTCTCTTTTTTCCCTTCCTTTTTCCTTCCTGAACAATTAATTCTCAAACCCAATAAGCAGGACAAGAAGGAAGGGGACAGGGGATAGAGTCCCAGTAGCTCAGAATAAAGTCTCAGAGCAAGAGTGGGACAAGGAGGGCATGCACACTGGAGTAGTTGTGGAGACTTAGGCTCAAGAGAATAGGAGAATGACTATATTCAGGAAGATAGGGCAAATAAAGTAATCAGGGATAATGAGAGTGAATTTTCTCACTGTTGAAGGAAGTTATAAATATGAAAAGTTAAAAAGAACTAGAATGTACCACTAGAAAAGTAGTGTTAGATTTAAACTGGAGATATCATTGTGAACTCATGGGATAGAGAGATGTACTTATTTGTATGTAGAGATACTGGGACTGTGTACTGATAATGTCTTGGTATGGTGATATCTCAGTATAAATAAGTACCTATTCAGTAGATATTGTATTCTCAATATCATTATCTACTTAAAAGGAACTAGGGCTCCTTACATATATGACTGAACTCAGGTTTGGGGTGAAGAAAGTATAAAGTGATCCTGAAACATCATATTGTACCAGGAAATAAGGTCCTCAAATAATGATGTGGACATACTTAAAGACATAGGACCCAGAATGAAGAGGGTTTGAGGGCACAAGCAGGGCATTTTGACATCAAAATAAATAATTGTTGTAACACACTAAACAAAATGGAAATCCATGGCTCTGTTCTGATATCAATAAATACGTCAATGCATTACAATTTTGGTGCAAGGCAGGATGTTTACACAGCCTCCAAATATCTCTCATAGTGTACTTATTAATGGGAAAAGTGAGTATTCTCAGAGTGGAGAAGGTCCTCAGATTCCACTTTGATCAAAGAATCAAAGTCAATATCACTAGGAATAGCACAAACAAATTGTATGACATCTGATAGGATTGAGAAGAAGATAGTGATGTCACAAAAGTAATGATGATATTTCTGCCAAAGGTATACAATATGAATTGTAAAGAAATATGAGACTGGCAGGGCATCATGGCAAATGTTTGTAATCTAATACCCAGGAGATGGAGGGAGGAGGATTGTGATTTTGAGGCCACAGGCAGCCTATGTAACTTAGATCCTGGCTCAAGATTAAAAAACAATAGTAATAAAGGGGAGTTCTGGGATTGCAGCTCAGGGTGAAGTGCATGCAAAGTATCCTCAGTGCTCTAGATTCAAACCCTAAGAACAGGAAAAAAATTAGGACAGAAGCCAAACTGAGGGAGATTCTACAAAATTATAATCTCTATTCTTTAAAAGTCTCAATTATATAAAAGTCACAAAAAATTGACATGGTAACTAAATAAAAAATATGATGCTTCATTGGATATTTTGGCCATAAAAGATATTGTTGGGAAAATTGGAAAAACATGAATGAGGTCCACAGACTCTATTGCACCAACATTAATTGACCACAGTATGTCAAAGTAACCCCCTTATTTTGATGCTTGTATTGGGTCAGGTAGGAGAATACTCTTATTTATAGAGAATATGTACCATCTAATCTGGAGAGATGACATAATATGTATGGCAAATTACCTCCAAAGTATTCCAGAAAATTAAGTTCTTTTTATTATATTTACATTTCTGAAAAAATAAGTTGTTTTGCACTTAACTTTTAGAAAGCAATTTCTATATCTGCTCTTTTTTTCTGTCTCCCTCAAGTTAACCAAAAAGTAATCTTAGACTACCTTCCTTCATTTCTGCTTTTCCTCTCCAGATTACACTCACAAGATGTTTAAGTGCATGCAGATAATAAATAAAATTTGAGAGCAATAGCACTGGAGTAGAGAAGGCGAGAATTCATTGCAGCACAGCATAAGAGATAATTAAAGGATAGATCAAATAGGCTTTCTGTGTTTGAGAAAACTATCTTAATCAAATATCATTGGTATATATTCTTCTAAATTCTCTTGGCCCTCTACTGATCCTCTTGTACCACCCAGTTCACCTCGCACCACCTTTCTATCTGTCCTCCCACTGCATGTACATTTTTATGTCAATCACTGTACCAATATGTCACATTCCAAACCCATTATGGATATTCCAGGGTGTTCCACCATTACAACCAAATATCTCACCAAGATATGCTTGAAAAGAATACTATTCCATGAAATAAGTCTGTAATCAGCTCCCCAAATAACTCCTTCTATCCTGTTCTTTCCTTAACATTCACCATAAAATGTAATGTCATAAGATCATACAGTAAGAACTTGATACAATCTCATTAAATTAATGAGATTTAAACACTAAAGTTGGAATCTTTCCTGAAACAACTTTTCAATTCAGAGACACATACTGGCTAGAATGGATGTTCATTTCTCTGGACACATGATGGAACCTGTGGCTATCTAAATCAATCCATCTATTTGGTAATGGGAAATTTTGCTTATAAATGGAATAGCAAGGTGAGATAATTAAAATAGTCAATAAGATTATTCTAGTTTTACTCATAGATCATTTGGCATGTGGATTAACTCATATCTGGGTATGCTAATGGCTTAATTTTGGCCGTTTCAGTTAATGAAATGTAAACATGCATGTCACCTAATTAATGAAGCCATTTCTCTTCTGAATACAGATATTTTTTCTTAGTAGTAGATCAATTTTTTGTAGGCAAGCATTCAGCATATTCAAAATATTAGACATTACATTTTATTCTTAGGGTTCATATATGAAATGAACACTTGCCATGGAATTTGTTAGAGTAATGGTTGCCCAACTTTTGTTTAAATTAATTTATAAGAATTTTATCAGTATAGTCTGAAAATGTTGGCATATTTGGTATATAACAGCTTTTATATCCAGTTTGGAATAATTATGGGCTGAAAAATTTAACACTGTTCTGATTTTTGTCAGTGATGGTTCGATAGAGTCCCTTAAAAGTTTCAAATACAGCACATAGAAAAAGCAAAAAGATCTGAGTATGATAATGAGTGCAGCAGTTTGCTGAAGTTGTAAATCAAATGTACTTCAGCTATTAAAGAAAACCCATGAGGCATTTGGATAGGGTCCTGCACTGTTGCTGCCTTAGAGAAACTCTGCATACAAATGAAAAACAAGTGTCCATGTTGTCCTCGAGGAATGGTCTGCCCCTGAGTAGAAAAGATAATGAGACATGTTTTTGGAAAACAGCTGAAGTTCAGCTTTATCTGGTAGGAGCCAAAGCAGGGCAATTATAACCTGGACACAATCAAAATCAGTTCAGTGCAATAAGAAACCTAAGATCAGGGAGAACAAATTATATTCCAGGATACAAAATTGAGGAAATGTGTTTTACAACTCTGTGTTCATGAGCTTTGACTAACTAAAGATTTTCCTTTTATGTTAAAAAAAAATGTGAAGATAACCATAGGATCCAGTTACACAGTATGCAAGTCCTTTAGAAATAGGTTGGAGAGTAGGGTGATTTGAGGTAAAGAAGCTACTCCCTTTTTGACCTTTTGTCTATAATTTTGACAATCATTTTCTTTATATTCCTCTAGTACAAACATATGTTTACATCTACTTACAAGTTCTTCCTTAGGGTTGTTGTTGTTGTTGTTGTTAGGTGCCGTCAAGTCGGTATCCGACTCATAACGACCCTCATAGGGTTTTCAATGGCTGACTGCTTCGGGATTGCCTTGGGAGTGGATTGCCAGGTCCTTCTCCCATTTTTTGTGGTGCTGGGAATTGAACTGGGGACCTCAGAGACTGCAGCGCAGTGCTCTACCCACTGAGCCAAATCCTAGCCCACCTTCCTTAGGGAGGATACATAATTGGGAGCGAAAAATGAATCCATCACGGTAAAAACCAAAGTGGTAGAAATTAGATTTCAGTGAAATTGAATCAGATAGATTTCTTTTTCCTGTTATGTTGCCATTGAGTGTAATAAGATGGTTTCTGTTTGTTTGGAAGAGATGTTAATGATAACTGACAAGAAAATTAAACTCAAAATGTTGCCATTCACATGATATTTTGAAAATAATAAAAACTCTGTTATGAAGAAGAGGCATAAATTCAAGAAACAGTTAAATAAGTACACTAGTATTCATTTTTCACAAAAATCAATCTATAAGTTCATGACAAACTAGTAGTGCACACGTGGATCAAACTTAAGGAAGAATTACTCAAGAAATCCTGAGATTACTTAATCAAGAAAGGACACTTTAGGCATCTTGGTTAAGAAGACAAAATTATAGCCAGAAAGTAGTTGTTAGGTGCTGTCAAGTCAAATCCAACTCATAGCGACCCTATGAACAACAGAATGAAACACTATCCAACACTGTGCCACGCACAAGATCATTTTATGTTTGAGCCCATTGTAGCAAACACTATGTTTCTTCTCATTTTGAGTCACACTACATCAGAAAAGGGAAGTCCCAGAGGCTTTACTCAATTCCCATCATTAAGATAGACTCTACTTTTAGAGGGCTTTTCTTCCCCCAGTTGTTTCTTGAGTGCCTTCCAGCCTGGGGGGCTCATTTTCCAGCACCATATTTGACTGTGCTCCTTTGCTATCCATAGAGTTTTCAAAGGTGGAGTGTTTTGGGAGTGGGCTACCAAGTCATTCTTCCTAGTCCTTTTTATTCTGGAAGCTCAGCTGACACTTGTCCACCATGGGTGACCCTGCTAGTATCTGGCATACCAGTGGCATAGTTTTCATCATCATAGCAACACACAAGACCACACAATACAACAAGCTGATAGACACTTAGGGAGAAAGACATTAGCAGGTGTCAAACAGATTATTATTCAATGGCCCTTGAGAAGTTATCTATACAGAAAAGATTCTGGCTTACTTTTAAGGTATCCAGGTATGTCTTGAGAAACACACATGCACTTCTTGTGGCTCTCTAACTTATGTCATTCAACAATCATTTGTTGAATGTCTGTCATATACCAGACACTGAAAAACAATGAGGATTTAACAAGGATCAAAGTGTAAGTGACCTCAGACTCTTTGAGGTTAGAGTTTAGAGTAGGATGCTACCAAAGGAAACAACATCATTGTGTGATATGCATAATGAGACTACAGAAGTCAGATACTTTTCCTATCTTAGGAATGGAGGAGGTCTGGTCAATAATTCTGCTGATAGTTGTTTATACTCTTCACTCTGCCAGTATCTAGAGGTTCTAAAATGTTTATCATTTCTATGGTTCTTTGCCAGTTAACTTTTACATATTACACCAAGATTTTGGAACTTAATCACTTATTTGCTCATGATTCTGTGGGTGAATCAGGTGGTTATTTTGGCTTTGAGCATCTTGGTTCATCTCTGCTGTCATTTTTCACTTTGTCTGGGGCTAAAAATCCTTCTGGGGTGTCTTTATTCATATTTCTGGATAAACAGGTAAGATTGCTGGAGTGTTTCAAATGACTAGTCACTCGTCTTCCAATAGGCTAGTTTGGGCTTGATCATAGGGTCAGTTGAGGATCCCCAGCAGCAAGAGAGGGCAAGACCAAATTTGCAAGAACTACTTCAGCCTCTGTTTAGGTCAAATTTACTACTGCTACCTTGCCCCTAACAAGCCATATAGCCAAACCCAATGCAAAATGTTGTGAAATAGACTCCTTTATCAAAGGGTGGAGCTGTGAAAATATTCTTTGTTGGTAGGAGGGTATAACCTTGCTGTCTGGACTCTGTTTTCTTGATAAGAGTTTTCAATTACCTATTGATTTAGGATTAATTTTAAGCTACTAACATTGACTGAAAATTTCTTCCCCCTTTCCTTCCCATTTGATCTTGTTTTCCACCATTGCCTAGTTTTGAAACTTTAGCCAGAGACTTCTATACACTGTCCTTTAAATGCTTTCCTCCCAATGACATTTGCTCATCCTTTAAGGGTTAACATAAGTTCTATTTTATGCTCAGATTTTTCTTCTTACTCTGAATAAGAGTGACTTTGTGGCTACAGTCCAAATTGCTTATATATAAATTGCTTTCAAAAGAGTTGTCTGCTATTGATTTTCCTAAACTCAGAATAGTGCCTATTCCCTGAAGCACAGGTTTTTGCTTTTAATCTTAAACTTACGAGGATTTCCTTTAACCACTTCTTGAATGATTGTCTTGCCTCCCTAATGAGAAAGCATGCTCCTTGAGGACTACAGCTATTTCTTTTATGGTTTATCCTTTAGTAGATTGTCCTTAATCTTTTACATGCCTACAAAACTAAATCATTCTTCCATAAAAAATCTTTTATGATTTTATTAATAAAAAATATACAAAATAAAATGCTCATTAACTTTTTTATCTTAAAATAATTGACTATTTCCTCTATTTTGACTTTCATCTAAGAAGCCTAAGATAATGAAGAGATAAGGTAACTCTTTTAAAAGAGAATGGAAATTTGTAAGGCATAGGTATGGGACAAATCTTCACAGATAAGAGTTAGTAGCCATAACTCTTGCAATAAGCATGCTTAGTCGCTAAAAATTTTCTTCACAAATCTTTGCTTCACTCACTTCTGACATGTGCTGAGACTGTAGGACAGAGAAGATGCCCTATATACACTAAAACAGATGCACAGCATCCAAAGCAAAATAAAAGGTCTTGCGGTAGCCCTCTGCAAAGAAGTATGAACTTTCCTGTATGGATAGCCTTTTTTCCCTAATTTTTTATTATCTACTGGAATAAAGACATTAAAACATGCCAGAAGCCCTACTGAAAGGGAACAATTAGCCATTTTTTTCTCATATTTTATCTATAAAATACCAATCATATGGCTGTTTGGAAACATTTCAATCCTTGGAAGGTTGCTTTGCTTTATCTTATCATGTCTGGTATGAGTAGATATGGCATTTAAATCTACTTTTCTTTATTTTGATAAAGCCGACTTGTTTCTTTCCATTTAAGTAAAGAATCTTCAGATAGAAAACAAGGGATTCACATTTCTAATCAAGGCTCTAACGTTTTATTACCTAATCTATAAAAATTGGGACTTTAATACCCACTCTTGCTACTATAGAGTACTGAGGACCAAATCAAAAGGTGTAAATGAAAATGTTTCAAAACAAGGAAAACAAAAAAGAGGTAATTGTTTAGTATATGACTACAGTATAATATCTAAATGCTTTTTTGCTTTGTTCTTTCCTACTCAAATTTCTCATTCGTTACGCAGACCAGAATCTTCCAATGATTTGTCATGCAAAATTTAGCAAGTCATTCACCTCTCTGAACCATATTTTCTCATTCATATAAATAAGGGAAATTAATCCAGGCATGGTGGTGCATGCCTGTAATCCCAGGGGCTCTGGAGGTGGAGGGAGGAGGATAGCAAGTTTGAGACCAGAGGCAGTCTGCGTAATTTAGCGAGACACTATCTCAAAAATAAAAATAAAATAAAATAAAATAAAAAGGGCTGGGGGCACAGCTCAGTGGTCCAGCTCTTGCAAAGCATGCAGGTGTGAGGCCCTGGGTTCAACCCCCAGTACCGCAAGCAAGCAAGCAAGCAAATAAATAAATAAATAAATAAATAAATAAATAAATAAATGAAATTTACTAGATTTTAAGGCCCTAACTTTTAAAATTCTGTGATTAGACAATGTAAGTCTAAAAATACCTATTGTGGCACATTTCTTAAAGAAAAAGGTGAAGTATTTTATTTTCTTTTCTTTAACTGATGGCTGTTAGCATGATTTTTATCAAATTTCTTCTTGGGATTCCATTTGCAAGTGTTTACTCTGAAATAGAATAAAGTCAAATTCTCTTAGGTCCATTGTTCTTAGATCAGAATACCCTTACTTGAATTTCTGCAATAACTTCCTCCTGCAACTAGATTAAAACTAGACTCCTATGGTGGCTGAAAATACCCTTCATAATATAGCTCCTGGTTACAATAAATTTTGAAAAATGACTCCCAATTCTCTGATAGTCCTCTCGTTGAGAGGCAGGGTACATATTTTCTCCCCTTGAAACTTGATAACTCTCTCAGTCAACATAATATGGTTGACATGATGCTATATGACCTCAAACTCTGGGTCATTCAAGTCTGCACTGCTTTTTCTTAGATCTTTTGAAATGATTACTATCTACATATTCACTCTTGAGACCTTCCATGACTTCCATACTATGGAAAACTGGAGCCACAAGAAGCAGCCACATATATATGCTATGGTCAATAGTCCAATTGAGGTCCAAGTCATCCCAGTCCAGGTGCCAGAATAGAGGGTAAAAATGCCTCCAGGTGATTCCAAGATGAGTCTTACTCAGACATAATGCAACAGAGACAAGCCAGCCTTTCTATCCTCTTACCAAAACCTTAATCCACCAAATCTGTGAACATAACAACATGCTTATTATTTTTATACCACTAACCTTAGGGTACTTTGCTATATGGCTATGAGTAACCAGATCAGCCTACCTCTCCAACCCTGTCTCTTCTTTATCATGCTGTAGATACCCTGGTTGCTTCTGACCCTTGATCGTGGAAGGATTTTCATATTTGAGCACCTTTGTACTTATTGGAACCTCTGCCCTGCACATTTTCCCACATACTCCTCCCGTTTGTGTGTAGTTATCTACTTATAATCTTTGATAGTTTAGCTAAACGGTTCACTCTAAAAAAGTGTTTGCCCCAACCCCTGCCTGTAGAAACCTCCATACACACTATCACAAATGCTTTTCATAGTCTAAAATTTTGTATCTGCCTGTGCATTTATTATTCTCTATACTACTTGCCATGTGAGCAGGAATTTTCTTTTTTCTGTTCAATTATATAAACAAAACCTAAAATGTACTCTGAGAAAAATAAAATATAATGACTGTAAGAATATCTTTCATACAGGCTTCAAATTTATATTTCTAGCCCCAAGACTGAAACTCAGTTTCTAAAGTCTATAATGAAACCAGTATCTCTGAATTTCTAACATGTAATTCAGGCTATTCCAAATCAAATGGATTGTGGACATTGTCTTAAACAGAGCATTTCATTTATACATAAGAACATTTCCTCCTAAAATAATAGCATGAGGCAATATATCACAATCTGGAAAATACTATATAATGGATTCCTATACAAATAGTCATATATATTATAAAGAATTTAGAATGAATTACCATAAGAAAATATAACTAATAAATTTCTGCTGTGTATATCTTAAGATCATGACTCATTTATCCATATTCTTATTAAACTTACTTTTATGCATAGTTATAATTGATGTTATGAACAAAAAAATCTAGATTTACATCTTCAATAATCTTCTTTTTTCTCTATTTGAATCTAATTCTTTCTTATAAACTCTTGTCAAATTTCTTATAGTCCCCCTAGCATTATTGCTATTCCTGTATATGTGGCATATTGTACATAGGTCCCATATAACCCCTTTCCCAACACACAATTTCCTCAGTTATTAATGTGTTTGATTACTGTCCCACATTTCTTATAGTTAATGAACTAATGATCCATTAACTAAAGCTTATAATTTACATTTTACGTTTACTTTTTGTGTGTGGTAAATTCTACAGTTTTTGAAAAACACATAATGTCCTATATCTCCTATTACCATATTAGTTTCACCACTCTAAAAATCCCTTGTACTTCACCTATTCATTCCTCTCCAGATCACTTCCAAGACCCTGGCAAACACTGAACTTTGTACTGTCTGAATAGTTTTGCTTTCTCCAGAATTTTGTTTAGTTGGAATCATGTAGTAGGTAGCCTTTTCAGACTGTCTTCTTTCATATAGAAATACACATTTAAGTTTCTTCAATGTCTTTTTGTGGCTTGATAGCTCATTTATTTTTATCTCTGACTAATATTTCATCACATGAATGCACCAACAATTTGTTTATTCATTTACCCCTTGAAGGACATGCTGGTTGTTTGCAGTTTGAGGAGATTATGAATAAAGCTGCAATAAACACTTGTATGCTGCTTTTCACATAACATATGTTTACTGTATGTTATTATGATAGTTTTCTAACTAGTCTATGTCTAGTATTTGAATTACTACAGTCATTTGTTTCATCACCAAGGTCATCTTTATCAAATGTAAACGTGTCACTGTCACCATTCTGGTGAAAGCCTTAAGGTTGTACACAAGTTCAAATACTTTACATGATATGTTGTAGTTATTGTTAAGTACAGTCAAGTCAGTGTCAGATTCATAGTGACCCTATGTACAAGAGATGAAACACTTTGTCAGTGCTTCTCTGCTATTCATAGGGTTTTCAATGGCAGATTGCTTTTTGAGAGTGAGTTGCCAGGTCCTTCTCCCAAGCCTACAGCTATCTGGTGCTCTAGGTGGTCTCCCATCTAAATACTAACCAGTGCCAACCCTCCTTAGCTTCCAAGATCTGATGGGATCAGGTGCAACAGTGGTACAGCTGGATGCAGGCTTACTTGATATCGATAGCTTTTTAATCACCAAGTCCCAGTCCTAACTAATGCCATGACACTGTACCATATTTACCCTTAGCCTTGCAAGCATACCAATACACCTATCTTTCTAGGATGCAGCTCTTATGCCTCTGGTGTCTGCAGGTCTCCAGGCCTAGAATGCATTGCTTTATTTTTCAGCCTCTTGAATTCCTATTCAAACATGTTTCTCTCCTTGTTTCTTTATTCAGCTCCTCCAGCCACCTCTCTTCTCTACAGCTCCATTGTACCAGTATCCAATGTCTCTGATAGTGTCTGCCACAGGAGATGGTAGCAATTTGGTTCTTTGTCTCTCTCGCTCCCTCTCTGGGTGGTAGAAGCATATTGTATGTTTATAGTAGACTACTTAGGTTGGAAAGTAAGTCATGAGGTTTTAGAAGGGCAAATAGATGAACCAGCAGACAAGCCTTACAGTTCCAGCTTGTCATCTTAATAGCTTGTTCCATCAGCTCTTGCAAGTCAATCAATGTTTTGGAAAGTCTATTTCCCCTGTGAGAAATGTAAAATATTATTTCCTGCATCATATCATTATTGCAAATATTAAATAGTGTCTGAAAGTGTTTGTTAATGAAGTGTTAACTGTGTAGAATACTTTCAATAGATTTGTGAGTACAAAACCTTAAAGTTATAATTATTATCACTGTCACCTCATTCAAAAATTATGAATAAATTATAATAATGAAATCCAAAAAGCTAGAATAATTACACATGAGGAAACATTGATCATAACAGGTAATATGTGTTGCCTAGGTACACACAGCAATGACATAGCTGAATTGGAAGCAGAATTCAACATAGCCACAGGGTTACAGTTAAGGAAGATTTGTTTTAGTACAATGGGAGCTTAAGGAAATTTAAAAATTCTCTTGTGTATTAACAACTTTGAAAGGAAATTTACTTTTAAGAGAAGATTCAATCCCAACAAGAAATTCAATTTCATATTTTTATTAAGCTGAGCATGGACACATTTGAACTTCTATTGGAGTCCTTCCTGATAAAGTGAATAGATTACTATGGTGAGAAATTGCCATTTAGGAATAGTACATTATAACGAATATACATTTCATAAATTTATTTATCATGAACTCAGGCTTGTAGTGGAGCCCAAATCTATAAATCAAACAGTCTGATCACCATCCCCATCTACGTCCACTGATCTGGTTATATTCTTTTAAATTAAGACCCAAATCTATACTACAAGACAATTGTCTGTGGATAAACACTTTCCAGTGTGAAGGGGTCAAAAATAGAAAGGTAGAGGTAAAGAGCAGACAGTAAACAAAGTCTTAAAATATTACTTTGTCAAATTAGGGGAAAAGAAAATAACCATTGTGGAAACAGTCCTCAGCACTTTAGCCAATAATAACAATAATATGAACTTTCTCCTGAGTAGCTAGCACAATGCTCAGAGATGTATGTTGATGCTTTATGTTGGGTGAGATTTCACAGAGAATTTGAGAGGAACACAAACAGAAAAGCTCAGCCATATGCAGGAGATTAGGGTACTCCACTGCTGGCATAAATTGGGATGAGTTCAATGCTAGGAGAGGGAGCAAAAGATCCATAAAAGGAAGGGCATAAGGGATAAACAAGAATTTGTTGTTCTTAGGTGCCATCAAGTCGAGTCCAACTCATAGCGACCCTCCTAGGGTTTTCAATGGCAGATTGTTTCTGGATTGCCTTGGGAGTGGGTTGCCATGTCCTTCTCCCAAAAATAAATAAATAAAATCCAAAAAAATGATTGAGTGAGCTGAAAAGTCCTGATTTGTCCCTGGAGTTGTGTGGAGTGATGCTGAGGTTCTACCATGGGTGATTCTCAGGTTCAAATACTTCTACTTAAAGTCATTAAAAAAAATAAATAAAAGCAATTGTAGTACGTGGAAGTGATCAAAGCCCTTGGCCTTAGGGTTGTAGCTGCTTGATACTTTTCATTAGGCCCTAAGGGATCACTCTATCACTCATCAATTAGAGACTATTGAGACTACTGAGACTATTTGAGACCATGAGCATGTGCTCATTCCTCTAAGCTCCACCATGGGTGGATGCCTCAGGTCTTTCTTTTCAACCTCGCAAGAGATTCTTAATGCACCATGATTTCCTAGGAAGAAAACTGGATGGAAGGCCAAAGAACCATCATCAAGACTCACCCCTTTACTAACCAGGTGTATGATCTGAGACAAACCACATTTTTCTCTGGCAACCACTGTCTTCATCTTTAAAGTAAGGAAATGGGACTGGTTTAGTGGTTTCCAAGCATTTTACTATTTTTTAAGTTGCATGTGTTGTATTATGTGCTTAATAAATGTTATATTTTGGGAAATAGCAAGTGACATATAAGTAAATGGTAAAAGTATTCATTCTCAGCTTTTGTGATTATGACAAGAAAAAATAATCAGGCTAGTTAAGGTCTGAGGTGATAGGAAAGAATTTAAAATGAAAATGAAAATTATGACAGTTAAGAAACCAGTGAAAAAATAACTCTTTTTTTGATAAATTTTTGATATATAAATTCCATTTTTATTGTTTAAAATATGAAATTTAGAGGGAAAGGCACCAGATTCTTGGGGTCTCCTAACAGCATGGCAGGGGATAACTAGCTCAAAAATAATAAGGCCTGGCATAAGTTCTTCACACTGGTTTGTTTTCTGCCTCTTCTTGCTTTTCATTCTCTATCTCATTTGCAACTAGTATTGATTTAAAGGCCATATAACCTATCTGTCACTCATCATTAACAAAAACAATTTAATCTCTTTGACTTAGGGGCATTGGTTAGGACTACAGATATGAGGCACTACTACATATTTTGGTCCAATATAGTTCTAGAAATAGGTGAGCTGCATCATCACTCATTAGGAAATAATTCTTATCTTCAACTAAAATGTAATTACAACTAAGGCACAATTGCATGAAGACTTTTTGAATGAAAGAACTATTTTCACTCAAGAAAACCATTTATGTTTTAAATTAATAATGTTCCAACTCTCAAATCTATTTTACCTATTTTTCACAGGGTGTAAATTAATGACAGTACGTTGTACTTGGCATTCAGACATCAAGATTCTAATCCTGGATGCACAACGTACTAATGTGTAACCTTGGACAAATTATGAAACTTTTCTAAAATGTGTTTTCCACTTTATAAAACTTTTACTGTAGCCGGGTGTGGTGGCGCACGCCTATAATCCCAGCGACTCAGGAGGCAGAGGCAGGAGGATCGAAAGTTCGAGACCAGAGGCAGTCTGCATATTTAGCAAGACTCTATCTCAAAAAAAAAAAAAAAAAAAAATGGGCTGGGCGTGCAGCTCAGTGGTCCAGCACTTATAAAGCATGCAAGTGAGAGTCAACCCCCAGTACTGAAAAAAAAAAAAACTTTTACTGTGATTATTGTACAATAAGATTCTTGTATAGACCACATAGGTAGTTCATTCAACAAATATTCATCACTCTGGCATAGACAATGTACCGTTCTAAGTAATGAATACATGGAACTACTAGCCAGTTGTGATTTCCTTTGTGAGACTCCCAAGTTAGTGGGTAGACATAGCCAATAGAAATCAGTATCTGTCTTGTGGAAGTAAATTCTGAAAGGAAATATTACAGGTAACAGGTAATATTACAAGTTTTGTCAAAGGCAGCTCTCCAATAAAGAAACATGTGAACAGACAGTTTATTTCTATTACAAATATTTCTTTCATGGAAGAGGCAAGACAACTCCTATATAGATTTCTGGATCCTCTTCTCTGTGTAGCTTCCTCCTTTCTGGTAGCATGCTCAACAGTTGAATGTCCAGTTGGATATCCAGTCTCCTAAGTAATACCACTTTCAGATCTCTGTCTTTTTAGTTTAGTCATATGTTCTGGTCAACATAGCCTCTACTTCCTTGCATTAAGGTTCAAAATATCTCCACCCAGCAAATCAAGCAATTATAAAGCATCCTTTGTGCATTCCTATTGTATCTGGAATTACATCCCGATGCTGAATATTCAATGGAATGTGTCCCTTCTCCTGCCCACATTTCATCAGCCCAGGCATGATTTGAACTTCAAACTATCTATCCAAATGTTCTTCTACTTGTTGATTATTCAAGGAGCTGTGTCTTCAGCTGAAAAATGTCTCCTGAACACCAGATCCACCTAGCTAATAAAATTTCCACACAAAATTTAACTCATTTTCTGCTTCCCTAAGCTGCTTATCCTCATGTGTTCCTTATCTAATTTTGCAGTAGGCAGGGAGAAAATTTTATATAAAATAAAATTTGAAGGCAGGTGCAGTGGTGCACACCTGTAATCCCAGCAACTTGGGAGGCTGAAGCAGGAGGATCACAAGTTCAAGTTCAGAGGCAGCCTACGCAATTTAGTGAAAACCTGTCTCAAGATAAAAAATTTTAAAAGGGGGGCTGGAGGTACAGCTCAATGGTAGAGCACTTGCCTGACATATGTGAGGCCATGGGTTCAAACCCTGAATATAAAAAATATTGAAAAGTATTCCAGTACTAGATGTATACAGCATGACCACTGAGCTAGTTGTTAGTAGCCATCAAGTTGTATCTAACTCATAGTGACCCTCGTAGGGTTTTCAATGGCTGTGTGTTTTGGGATCATTTTCAGGAGTGGACATTCTTCTCCTGTTTTTGAGCTAGTTACATGAGTCAAAATATGACTCTTCCATCTATCATGTCCGAATCTAAGTCAATTTCAGTTCATAAATCTCTCACAAATCCTTCCTCCTCTCAATCGCTAATACAATTCCCCAGTCCAGACACTATCATCCTCCTGAAACTTTTAATACAAGCCCAATCTTCTTTGTGTAACTAGTAGAATCTTCAGGTGCTGTCTCTACTCACCACTCTGGCTTTCACTCCAGATACTGCCCCATAGTTCTCTATGATCCAGTCATACCCAAAGTCTCTTATTTATACTATGTGTCATTTGCCTGTATCATCCTAGTAATGCTTTTTCCTCAACTTGAAATAATTTGCTTCTTACCCTTACCAGGAAGGTTCAGTTTAGCCTCTTTCAGGATCCTAAACAAGGATTTGAAGTAATGCAAGTAATTTTTTTTAGAATTTAATCCCAAGAGAAATGGTAGAAAAGTGGGTGAGACAGAAGGAAAGGTAGGCAATAGAGGTTATATTAATGAGCATGCTATGACTATGAGCAATGAGAACTCAATCCCCACTGGGAAACTTTGGGATAATAGGTAGAATATATCTCAGAATAGCTCCACACAAGAAGCAAGGAAGTCTGGGCTCAGTGGCTCACATCTGAAATTCCAGCAACTCAGGGGGAGGTGGAGGCAGGAGGATCATAGGTTCGAGGCCAGAGGCAGCCTACATAATTTAGCAAGACTCTATCTCAAGATAAAAAATTTTAAAATGTGCCTGGAATGCAGCCCAGTGGTAGAGCACTTGCAAAGTATGTATGAAGCTCTGAGTGCAACCCCTAAAAACTGAAAGGAATGATAAGAATAAGAATAAGAAGAAGAAGAAGAAGAAGAAGAAGAAGAAGAAGAAGAAGAGGGAGGAGGAGGAGGAGGAGGAGGAAAGAAAAAAGAAAAGAAAAAAGAAAAAGAAAAAGAAGGAGCAAGGAAGCCAAGATACCCATGGTCCATCTCCTTGGTGGACAGAATTTCCTGATGGGTCAGTTTTCCAACCTGAAAGTGAACAGGCTGGGCTTGCTAGAGACATCATTAAGTCAGAGCATGGAAGGTGCCAGAAGTGGGACATCCACATGCACTGAGAACATTCATGGGAAGACAAAACCAATCACTGATGCATCTTCAGTATCCTTCTATACCACTTTTGAACTCCTCATGTCCTTTATCACACTTTAGTAGGTGTTATGGTTATGAAAAGTCTCCCAAACTATTCATGTATTAAAGGCTAGGTCATCCCCTGGTGGCACTATTTTGGGGGCTTCTGGAAACCTGAAGAGGTAGAGACTAGCTGGAGGATATAAGTCCCTGGGAGCAAGTCCTCAGGGGGATTTATTTTGTCCTGGTCGTCTCCCCCACCTTTCTCTTTGCTTCCCAGCTGCCATGAATTGAATGGCTCTTCTTTGTCAGGCCTTCCACCTCTATGTACTGCCTCATCACAGGCCCAAAACATGGAACTAGCTTCTCATGACCTGGAACCCCTGAAACTATGAGCCAAAATAAATAATTGCTCTCTTTACTTTGTTATCTGAGGTATTTTGGTCACAGCTATGGAAAGTCCTATTTACACAGTGGATGGAAATACAATTAAACAACAAAGTTATAATAAGCCAAATATCTAGTAAAACAACTTGTCCTTAAGATTTTGCCTATAGCAGTAATGACAACTCATTCAAGGTTGCTACAATTGTGACAGACTTTTATTCACTGCCTTCGGCCTCTCTGGGTAAAAAAGGAAGCATTTGGAGAAGATTTTGCAGTTAGATATAAGTCATTGAGATATCAAGAGCCAATTTTTAAAACATGATTTTCTTGTGTGAAGTCCAGTTTGCTCCTAATCATTAACACTCCATCCTGAAAGGTTGTTTCAAAGACTCCCTTTGAATGTTCACATGTGAGAAATGACAGAAGACAAACATGTACACAATAACATTAGAAGAAACATTCTTTTAAATGTGTCCCAAGTGCTTGGCAACTGTACTTATTGGATATAATGATATTGTCTGGTGAGATTTCCTGTCACAGGATACTCATGGGAATGACATTGTTGTAACAGTGAGCTCTGGGTGAACCAATCAGACATTTTTAATATGAATGATTTATTTTTGCTCCAGATATTACAGAATTGAACTGTTATATGTTTTTTCCAGATTTGTGTACAGCCAAATAAAGTGTTATTTTTCTTTTTTTCACAGCTTCCATTTTTTTGATATAGAGTCATCACTTTCTTCTGCTGTGTTAAATATTTCTTTAGTGCTCATTATTTCACATTACCAAAACATAAGGCTATTAGTGCATATCATTTTTTTCTCATTTTCTATATTTTGCTAGTAATGTACAGGGTCTTGAAGGGTCTAGTAGTTTTTAGTACCAATTACTATACTTGGAATTTCACATGTAATACAGGATCTAACACTTAGGGAAATGAGATAATCATACATGTGGAAACAAATTTAGATTAAATAATGTGTAAGAAACCTCAAAAGATGCAACTAGGATGTGTTCCAAGGCTAAATGGAAGCCAGATTCTTCCTCTTGGATCCTTGCTGACTCCTCCAAGTTTCCTCTGAAGGCAAACTCTATTTCAGATATTAACAAATACCTTCTCACTATAGTATTGCAACCACTCTAGTACAACCATTTTCAAATAAGAAAACTGAGGTGCCACAGATTAAGAATTTGGATAAAATAACATAGGCTCTAAGTGGTAGAATCTTAATTTGAATCATATATATGCAAATTTCCCCATGTGTCTGTTAGTTTGGTGTACTGTAGGGCTTGCATTTTGCTATGAGGCTGAAAGCTATGCTACCTGTATCTCAGAAACCAGCAGGATCACCCATGGTGGACAGTTTTCAGCTGAGCTTACAGATGAAGACAGAGTAGGGAGGAGGACCTGCTAACCTACTCCCAAAACAACTAGCCATTGAAAACCCCAGGAATAGTAGAAAACACTGTCAGATATAATGCTAGAAAATGAGCCTTCCAGGTTGGAAGGTACTCAAAAACTACTGGGGAAGAGTTGCCTCCTCAAAGTAGAGTCTACCTTAATGACAGAAATGGAGTAAAACCCCAGGGACCTCCATTTGCTGATGTGGCATGACCCAAAATGAGGAGGAACAACTGTAAATATCCATTAATAACTGGAACATCAAATATACATAGTATAAATCTAGGGAAATTAGAAATCATTAAAAGAGAAACAGAGCACATAAATATTGACATTCTAGGCATCAGTGAGCTAAAATGGACTGGTATGAGCCACTTTTAGTCAGATAATTATATGGTCTACTATGCTGAGAATGACAAATTAAAGAGAGATAGGGTTGCATTCATTATCAAAAAAGACATCTTAAGATCTGTCATGAAATAAAATGCTGTCAGGGATAGAATAATATCCATATGCTGAAAAGGAAGGGCAGTTAATATGACTACTATTCAAATTTACACACCCACCACTAAGGCCACAAATGAAGACAGGGAAGATTTCTACCAGCATCTGCAATCTGAAATAGATCAAACATGCTATCAGGATGTACTGATAATTACCAGTGATTGGAATGCAAAAGTTGGAAACAAAGAAGAAGGCTCAATAGTCAGAAAATATGACCTTGGTGACAGAAATGATGCCGGAGATCACATGATAGAATTTTCTCAGACTTTTAATAGCAAATGTATTTTATCACCAACATAAACAGTGATTATATACACAGACTTTGCCATATGGGAAATACTGGGACCAAATTAACATTTGCGGAAAGAGATGATGTAAAAGCTCCATATCAAATTTCAGAACAAGACCAGATGCTGATTGTGGATCAGATCATCAATTGCTCATAAGCAAGTTCAAACTAAAACTGAAGAAAACTAGAAGTGTATCAGAGCCAAGGTATAAGCTTTAGTATATCCCAACTGAGTTTATAGACCACCTCAAGAACAGATCTGATGCATAAGAAACAAATGATAGAAAACCAGACAATCTGTGGCATGACATCAAAGATATCATTCATGAAGAAAGAAAAAGGTTAATAAAAAGTCAGGAAAAAAGAAAAGAACAAATTACATGTCTAAAGAGACTCTGAAACTTGTCCTTGAACATCAAGCAGCTAAAGTAAATGGAAGGCATGATGAAATTAAGGAACTAAACAGATTTCAAATGGCAGCTCACAAAGATAAAATCAAATATTATAATGACACATGCAAAGAGCTGGAGACAGAAATCCAAAAGGGAGGAACACACTCTGTTTTTCTCAAGCTTAAGGAATTGAAAAAAGATTCAAGCTTCAACTGGACATAATAAAAGATTCTACAGGGAAAATATTAAATGATGCAGGAAACATCAAAAGAAGATAGAAGGAATACACAGTCATTATACAAAAAAGAATGATGGATAACCAATCATTTCAAGAAATGCCATATGATAAAGAACAAATGGTGTTAAAGTATCAAGTGGAAGTTGCCTTGAAGGAATTGGTGAAACAGAAAGCTCCAGGAATTGATGCAATAACAATACACATGTTTCAACAAACAGATGCAGCACTAGAAGTGCTAAATAGTTTATGCCAAGAGATTTGGAAAACAGCTTCCAGGCTAACTGACAGGAAGAGATCAATATTACAGCCTATTCTCAATAAAAGGGAGCCAATCAAGTGTGGAAATTATTGAGCGATATCATTAATATCATACTCAAGCCAAATTTTGCTAAAGATCATTCAAAAGCGAATGTAGCAGCATATAGACAGGGAACTGCCAGAAAATCATGCTGGATTCAGAAGAGGGCATGGAAACAGGGACATCATTGCTGATGTCAGATGGATATTAGCTGAAAGCAGAGAATATCAGAGAGATGTCTATGTTTTATCAACTAAGGGAAGGCATTTGACTGTGTGGGTCATAACAAAGTGTAGAAAACCTGGTGAGGAATGGGAACACCAGAGCACTTAATCATAGTCATGAGGAATCTGTACATGAACCATGAGGCAGTCATTCGAACGGAGCAAGGAAACATTGCTTGGTTTAAATTTGAGAAAGGTGTGCATCAGAGCTATATCCTCTCACCTTATCTCCTCAACTTCTATGCTGAGCAAATAATCTGAGAAGCTGGACTTTATGAAGAAGAATGAAGCATCAAGATTGGAGGAAGACTCATTAACTACTCGTGTTGTGCAGATGAAACAATTCTGATTGCTGAAAGTGAAGAAGATTTGAAACATTTACTGGTGAAGATCAAAGAACACAGCCTTCAGTATGGATTGGAACTCAACATCAACAAAACAAAAGTCCATACAACTGGGTCAGTATGCAACTTCAGAAGAAATGGAGAAAAGTTTGAGGTTGTCCATGATTTTGCTTTACTTGTTTGTACAATCAACACCCATGGAAGCAGCAGTCAAGAAATCAAAAGATGCACTGCTTTGAGAAAAGCTATGGCAAAAGATCTCTTTAAAGAATTGAAAAGTAAAGATGTCACATTGAAGACAAAGGTGTGCCTGACTCATGCCTTGGTATTTTCAATTGTATCATAGGGTTGTGAAAGCTGGACATTGAATAAGTGAGGCAGGAGAAGAATTGATGCTTTTGAATTATGGTGCTGGAGATGAATATTGAATATACCATGAACTGCCAAAAGAACCAACAGATTTTTCCTAAAAGAAGTGTAACCAGAGTGCTCCTTGGAGGCAAGGATGGCTAGACTGTGTCTTATGTATTTTGGACATGTAGTCAGGAGGGTCCAATCCCTAAAGAAGGACATCACCTTGGGGACAGTGGCAGGTCAACAAAACAAAGAAAAACCCTCAATTAGATGGATTGACACAGTGTCTGCAACGATGGGTTTAAACGTAAATAAGATTGTGTACCTGGCACAGAATCGGGGAGTGTTTCATTCTACTGTATATAGGGTCACTATTAGTCAGACCTGACTTGATGGCACCCAACAACAACAACAACATATCCGAATCCATGATCTGTTCTCTTTCCACTTTGCCATAAATCTAGAAGATTATTCTCTTTATTCCTTCCTATTCAAAACTTTTATTGTCCAAATCTCAGATGAAATACCACTGCCTTGATATCTTTTCCTCTGAGTTCTAGTAGAACTTACCAAAACTTATTGCCTTGTACTGTAACAACATGTAACAAATGTACAAATAACAGACTAAGTGTATAGGATATTTTCACATACACTACTTCATTTGGCCATGATATCTGGCCTTATTATTCAAATTTTACAACTTGACAGTGATCTGTTCAAAAATTCTTCATCAGTTACACTGTAAATTTTTATTTGAACCTAAGAACACACACACACATACATATTTCCATTGATAAAAAATGTGTAATTACACAATAAAATCTAAGCCTGACTTGAAATTTCCTAATGGAAATTTTCTATATGCCATACCTCAATATCCATTTCATTGTTGAATTATCCACACAGCTTCAGGAGGTGCTTCATTTGGTTATAACCTCACAGGTTTTTTCTATACTGTTTTTGATTTATTGAACATAAACTTATTAAACACCTAATAATATATTCAATATAATATTCTCAAGGGATAAACCTGCTTTAAAATTTTTTAACAACTTCCCTTTGTTTTCATGATTAGGATCCATATCCATAACATGATCTGGCTCTTTCTTACCTATCCAATGTAAATGTTTACCATCTTTCAAATCACCACAGCATCCTAGCCACAAAGACCATTTTTCAATTTTTAGAATTATTAAATTCTGTATTATAGCTTAAGTGGAGGAATAGATTTCCTTATACCCACTGAGGGTTTGATAATTGAGTCTGTGAAATAAACTGCTACCAAAAGACCAACAGGAAAGATGGTATCTACATTTGTTATGTGTGCTGGGCCATCAAAAGAAATAAAAGTGAATCCTCAAAAATCAAGTGAGATCTAAAAGCTATGTATAGAAGAGGGCAGAGAGAGTGTTCGCAAACTGGAGGGGAGTCGATTGTTAGGTTGAGTGGGTCCTCAGAGGAACAGGTAATACAAGTGACAAAGTCTCTGGGTGTAGAATTGACTTCCAGTCCCTTCTCCTATGATAAAAGTTGACATTCCCTAGTTGAGAAGAGATTCCAGGGGAGGGGATTCCTAATGACTGAGTCTCTTTTGAGACATTTGTCTTTAGGTAGATATGAATCATTCAGAAAAAAAAAGCCCTTTCTTGGATTTGCTGTTCCCCCAAATATCCTTAGTTTAAAGAAACAGCACAACAGAAAAACATACTTTGGGGTAACATTTCCTGAACTTCTTCACAGCCCCTCCCCACAGTGCTCTTTATGTGATAGGCATGATCCAAAGTGTGTCAAAATTTTATGTCTTTTAATTATCAACAATCTTTGAGGTGGGTATTATTATATCCAATCCACAGAGGATACACAAAAATTAAATAGCTCCTATAAGGTCATGCATCGAGTGTCAAGTGCCAGATTTCCCACTGTTGTACATACCCCTTCCTCTTTTGAACTTGGTCTCATCTCTGTCACTAGCATACTTGCATATGGTGCTATTCTCCTGTGGAAAGTTTCTTCCAATTTCTTCAGTTTTTCTTTTTTCTTTTTCTTTTTTTCCCCAATACATGCTTTGTTTGACCTGTTACCAGCAAACTGCCACAATCTATGAAAGTTGTGTGTGTTCACCTCCATATCCCTGGCATGGTATTTTCCAAACACAAGGCACTCAAATATATGCTGAGTTAGTCAATAATGATTGAGTCAGTGCATCTGAAATCATCCTGCACACTTATAGGTGCAATCTTTGTCCTCAAGATTTTCTTAGCCTAGTGCCAAATGCAGACAAGTGAACACATGATTACAACGTGGCATAATAGCTGTTATGATTAAACCCAAGCTGCTGAGGAGCACAGAAGCAAGAGCAACTCATTCCAATAATCTGAAAATCTTTTCAGAGTCTAAGACACCTAGAGAATGGGCAAAGTTCCCATGGAAGAGAACAGTGGGGTGTGTCGGGGCAGATTCCTGGGTAGAAGAAACCATTTGTGCAGTACAGAGACACGTAAACAGAAGGTGAGATATTAAACAGAAGTAAGTTGTTTGTGGCTAAACCAGGGAAGGCCTTGAAGGAGGTGGTGGGGAATGCAGTTTACCAGGCAGGTTGAAGTCAGTATTAAAAAAGATTTTATAGCCTGTGCTAAGGAGTTGGAGAAGAAAGCCAAAAATGGTATAATATTTTTAAAAGTATGTTCAGTGTACTCTATGAAAAGCAGTCAAACCACTAAATGGTAATTATTTACCTATTTTAGGATTTACTAGCACTAATGCAAATATCAAAGGGTACTTTAAATAGCTAAATTTAATATGAGGAGTTTTAGATTCAGTGGGACAATGAGCCCAAAAAGAGACAGGGAAATGATTTAAATGTTTCCTAATATCACAATAATTTTCAACCAATCTATGCACTTTGCATTATAATACAAGCCGTGTTGCATTGTGAGGCAGCCATGGGGCATCTCCAAGCCCTGGGTAAGCTGTTATCTCAAGTGTATATGCTCATTTCATATAATTGCCCAACTGATATGTCCAATCCAGTCAAATTCTTTTGCCTTTTCTGTACTGGGGGGCTGAATCCAGGGCTTCATCAACTGATATGTCCAATCCAGTCAAATTCTTTTTCTTTTTCTGTATGGGGGGCTGAATCCAGGGCTTCATGCATATTTTGCAACTGCTGTACCACTGAACTGCAGCTCAGCCCTATTTTTATTAATTTTTTTTTAATCTTGAGATAGAGTCTGGCTAATTTATATAGCCTGCCTCTGGCTTCACACAATCCTCCTGCCCCCACCCTCTGAGTTGCTGGGATTACTGGCATGAGCCAACATGTCAAGCATCCCAAATGAATTCTTAATCACAGGAGTTTCTACCTTTACTGTGTTGATCACATCAACATTTTGTGAAGTCTGTGTTTTTGTTTTCAAAAAAAGAGTAAGATTAACACAAATCATTTTTAAGATAAAAACACATACCAATAGTTCACGGACATTTATAGTCTATATAGGTAAAAGAATATAAACTAAGAAGATCTTGTGTAACTGATATAGAAATGGAAATGTTTCAATAAAGATTTATAACTCACAAAACTCCAAATCATCTCTAGCTTTGTTCTACAATGCCTAAGCAAGAGTCTTAACATTCCCTTCAATTTGAGTAAACTTTAGATTTTCTTACCATAGGCCTTTTGACCTTCCTTTTCTTAGAGTACTGACTTTAGACAATCTGTAATTATAAACTCTTTCTGCTGGGGGTTGAACCTAGGCTCTCATTCATGCTAGGCAAGTGCTCTATCACTTAACTCTACCTCAGACCTTTTTTCATTTGTAATTGAGATAGGTTCTCACTAAGCTTCACATGCTGCCTCTGGCTTTGAACCTGAAATCTCCTGCCTCAGCTTCCTGAGAATCTGACATTACAGGCCTGTGCCATGATACCTAGCTTGGGTTGGTTTTTAATATAGTAGGAAAAAATAAATAAAGTCCTTCTATGTTTTTTGGAGGGCTGGCATTTAGCTCAGTTGGTAGAGCATTGCTCTGCAGTCTCTGAGGTCCCGCGTTCGATTTCCAGCACCGCAAAATGGGAAGACGTGGCAACGCACTCCCAAGTCAATCTAGAAACAGTCAGCCATTGAAAACTCTAGAGGGTCGCTATGAGTCAGACTCGACTCGATGTCACCTAACAACAACAACAACGTTCTGAATAACCCAAGAAAGAGTGAAACTTTGAGGCAATAGGAGAGAAGGAATCATTGTTAGTGTAGAGTCTTAGAGGATTAACAAAGGAGTAGCAAGAAGTATAGAGGTGGAAGGACTGGCTTTAGAGAGCAGCAAGGGGAAGTAACTTTATGTTAATAGTCAGTATGGCAGAGTGTGTGGAAACAGATGATAGAAGGCCAGTAGATGTGCTGAGAGAGTCTATAAAAGTTTTCTCCAGATTGCTTCAATGTTTTCAGTGAAGTAGGAAGCAGGGTCTTTAACTAAGTAGCTGAAGAGGGAGATTATGTGGCGCTCTGTGGACAGAGCAGGTGGTATGATAATATTCAGAAATGAGAAGGTGAAGAGATTATCACCTCCATAACCAACTTTTAATAACATTTTATTATGCTAAGTGTATAAATGCAATGTTCTGGTTAATTTCCATAGAAATGGTATGAGTTAATTACTATTATGAACCCCATTTCATGGAAGAGAAAACTAAATCTCAAGAAAATACAAGATTTGCCCTAAGCCACACAGCTAGAAAATGATGACATCAGTATTCAAAGCCAGCTTATATGATTTCAAACATGGGGCCTCTCTACCTGTTTCAGCATGTGAGGGTCTTAGGAGAATTTTAAAATACATAGATATCTGTTTGTTTTTTAAAAAGTCATTTAGTCAAAGTTCTATTCTAAAAAATATACAAAAAAAAAGAGAGAAATATTCTAAGTTCAAACAGAAGTCTTTGACTTCCTACTGTTACCTCTTTTGATATGGTCACCTACATTCTAATGTTTTAATGTTGTAGATAATAAGAGGTGGTGATTTTTATAGCATTTATTTCCAAGATCTATGTATTCTACTCCCAGCAATATAACCTAAAGTCATGTTTAGCAGCTAATTTGATGTTGAGTAGATGATGACTATAAGCTTATTTTGTGTTTAATAGTGTATTGTTTATGGATGTTATTAGCAGCACACAATAGAAAAATTCAAATAAATGTGGCATTATAATGCTAAATTATCTTCCCTATAATATACCAAGATGTCTAGAGATAGACAGCTGATAGTTTTGGTTCAACATCTGCAGAGTATTAGTTCCAACTCTTTAATTCTTTTATTGTCTCATGCTCACAAGATTATTGCTGCAAGTCCAGACATAATAACCATTGGGACATAAAGAAATGAGAGAGCTGGGCATGGTGGCTGGCACACTCCTCTAATCCCAGGGGCTTGGGAGGTGGTGGCAGCAGGATGGCAATTTTAAGACCCTGGCTCGAAAAGTAAAAAATGGGCTGGGGATGCAGCTTAGTGGTCCAGCACTTGCAAAGCATGCAAGTGCGAGGCCCTGGCTTCAACCCCCAGTACAAAAAAAAAAAGAAGAAGAAGAAGAGGAGAGAGAGAGAGAGAGAAAGAGAGAGAGAGAGAAAGAGAGAGAGAGAGAAAGAGAGAGGGGGGAGAGAGAGAGAGAGAGAGAGAGAGAGAGAGAGAGAGAAATGGATGATATTATCAGGAGCTATTTTATAAATAAAGAAAACAAAATACTTTCCCAGGTAACCTCCTCCTTAATAGACTTCTATCTACAACTCATGAACCAGAAATGTGTCATGTGTCTACTTATAGCAAAAATGGTCCCAACAAAATATGGTCCAGGAAAAGGGACTGAGCATGTATAGTGAGTTAATCTATGGTAAGAACCTGCACCAATCAGAATTTTCCTCTTCTAAATATATGGTTTTTACAAGAACTCCTGCTGAGTTAAGTCTTCCCATCCTAAGTCTGTATAATTTGATAATGGATAAAATATTGTAAGGCTTTGAAATCTCTCATAAAAAATCTTACTGCATTCTGGTCAGCATTCTTAGTTGATGATAGATTTGAACTTTGATTAATTTTTATTTCATAGTGGTTACCATGCCTACTTTTCTGTCATAGACAAAAATAATGAGTGAGTTGAATCTGCCTCAACATAATAATGATCATGTGACAGTAAGAAGGGAACCAGTCAAAAAAGCAGACAAAGATTGAGAAGAGAATATTGGAGTACAATAGTAACACAGTTAAAGCAAAATCAAGGAAAAGAAAAGAATCTAATTATGCAACTTTATTTCTTTTTTAAATCTTTGGATTAATTATGTACACAATTATCTTCTATTTATTTTCAAATTAAAGTGAAATGAATCTCAAAAAAATCACAGTCATACCTCATATGAAATGAAAACATAGACATGTATTTAAACTTATTGGTGGCTAAATGGAAGATGATGTTCTACATGTAAGAAAGTTATGATGAACCACTAAAATGGTTATAATTACAATTGTAAGCTAACCTTATGCTTGTTTTGAGCCAAGTACATAGTTTTAAGTGCTTTATTACTATTAACTCACTTGATATTACCTGCAGTCCTCAAAGTAGCTACTGCTCACCCACCTTATTTTACAGCTGAGGCACAGAAATATCAATTCATTTGCTGAAGGTCACATAAACTATTAGAGGCAAAATCAGAATTTAAACCCAGGAATTTGGCTCCAGAGTCAATGTACTAAATGCTACATTAGATCACAACAAAGAGAAGGATGCTTTAAGTCAAGAGGCCGAATAATTTTAACACAAGTCTCAATATGTTTTGACAAACAATGCAATGAAAAAGATTAATGCAAGGATCAAACTAAGGAGCAAATAGTGAAAGACTTCATAGAGACTATAACTATGAAATGGGCCTTAGGATGGATTTAATTTTAGTAGGAAGGAATCGTTGATGACAAAAGTGCATAGGAAGAATAAACATTTTAAGCAAGAAGATAAAATGAGAATCTGGAGGTGGTCAGGTAAAAATGAAGACCTTTCTTGTGTGTTAGCATAGTAGAAAATAAAGTTACCATAGTACTTAGGTAAACAGCAATGACTTTGAGATCAAAATGTCTGTCTAAACTCTGTTGCTTAGGCCTAGATGACTTTGCAAAAGGTCTTTAATCTCTCTAGGCCTCAAATGAGAATAAAAAGCCCACATAATACTGTTGTCTGGAGGATAAGAGTGTAAATGTTAAATTAATGTTAACTGTAGCTGGGTTTGGGCAAAAAGTAGGTTGTGACTGTATTGTGAAGAGATACACATTTCAAGCAGAATATTTGCCACTGAAAAGCTCTGAATGAGATTCTAACTTGACGAGAGTTCTGTCTAAAGCTCAGTAAAGGAACAAATACAGAATTATTGATACATGTTAGTTAGAAAATTTTGTAAAATATTTAAGGAGATGGAAGTGTCAACAATCTTGATTTGATAATTGCACACTGTATTGTTGTTGTTAGATGTTATTGAGTCCATATCTGACTCATAGAGACCCTTTGTACAACAGGTAAAACACTATTGTCAGTGCTTCTCTGCTATTCATAGGGTTTTCAATGGCTGATTGCCTTTTTGGGAATGGGTTGCCAGGTCCTTTTCCCAAGCCTACAGCACCTGGTGTTCCCAGGTGGTCTCCCATCCAAGTACTAAGCAGGCCCCACCCTCCTTAGCTTCAGAGGTCTGATGGGATTGTATGCCACAGTGGTATGGTTGCAGGCTGCACACTGTATAGGAACTGAATTATCACTGTGTATGCCTTAAATATGTACAATTAAAATACTAATGAAATAAATAAATAAAACCAGGGAAAGAGTCCTGGAAGAAGAATGCACAGGAAAAGAGATATTCCTTTTTATCATAAAGTGCAATTGTAATTCTGTTTAAAAAATAAGTAAAAATTAAAAAAAAGTAAAGATTTCCCCCATGGGGAGATGCTAAAAAGGTCTCATAATCTGATTAAAAATATATATCATATACACTCAAAAAGGAGACAAATAGAATAAATTTATAAATAATTAATGTCAAGTTTTTCTATCAGAAATAAAAATAGAGGCTGAGTACCGTGATGCACACTTGCAATCCTAGCAATTTGGAAAGCTGAGACAGGAGGCCAGAGGCAGCCTGAGCAACTTAGCTAGACCATGTCCCAAAAAAGAAAGAGTAGTATACCCTTAGTGCTAGCCACATCCTACTCTCAGAGCTAGTGACTATCTTATATTACATGGTAGAAAGAAATGAAGGTTGAAGACGTAATTAACTTTGGCAATCAGCTGACCTTAAGATATGCAGATTATTCTGTATTATTGGAGTGGGCCCAAAGTAATTATAAAGGTCCTTGATGAAAAAGGAAGGCAGAAGAGGAGATTGGAGTAATGTGATATGAAAAATGAAAGATGAGGAAAAATGAATGTGAAAGATGAGGAAGGAGATCACCAAACAAGGATTCTGCCCTTTCTACAATTTGTGTTGCATTGCGTTTTTTGCAATATTGAGTTGTTGAACCCTGGGGCCTCATGAATGCTTTTTGCAAGTGCTCAACCACCGAACCATGCCCTCAGACCATTTTCTACTTTGTATTTTGAGACAAGGTCTTGCTAAATCAAGGAGGCTGCTTCTGGCCTCAAACTTGTGATCCTCCTGCCTCTGCCTCCCCAGTGCTGAGATCAAAGGTGTAGACTTCTGTGCCCAGCTCCTTCCTCAAATTTGGACAGAGTGAGGAAAGGGATCACCAGCTAGGGCTTCCACAAAGAAATGCAGTTGATTTTTTTCCAATGAATCCAGGTCAGACTAATTTACAAGTTAGTAAAATAATAAATATATGTTACTTAAACCACCAAATCTATGATAATTTGTTATAACAGCAAAGAAAAACCAATGCACACTGAATTAGAAATAAGAAGGCGATCACCACCAGCAGTTTTGTGAGTTGTAACACTTCCTGACAGTTACCTGTGAAATAAGTATGACTGCAGCTTGTTGAGAAAGTGGCACCTGTTGTATGCCCTTAGTTCCAATGTATCAGAAAGAGCTGGAAACCTGAAGAGTATCTGGTGCTAAGGTCTGGAAACATCCTGAAAACTCTGAAGCTGAATCTACTTGGAAACTATTGTTGGTTGTCTGTAGGCAGTGGCAATTCAAGAGACACATTGCTGGGCGGGGCGGGGGGGTTGGCTCTGCTTTTAAAGAGTTTTTAAGCCTGTCCCACATATGTACTGGCTTCCTTTCTCTTCCTCATTTCTTCCTCGTGGAGCCTTACCCACTGGGTCATACCAGATCACTTTCAGGGTGGTTTTCTTCCTCAGTTAGGCCTGGACCTGTCAGTCCTCTCTGGAATCACCCTCATGGACAAGTTACAGAGATATGCTTCAATACTCTGGGGAATAACTTAATCTAGTCAAGTTGACAACGAAGGCTAATCGTATTATCCAGGTTTTCTAACATCTCATGACATTTACCATGGAGTGGACAACTTACTTGGTGTTCTAGACTGTTGGTCCAGGATACAGAGGGAGATATAGGATTGTTTGTGGCCTCACTTCAGCAAATATACCTTCCCTATTGACCTAGCTCCACTGAGAGTCATTTTTCACAGTCACTGCCTAGATATCCTATAAAACTTCCTCCTCTATAGGGCACTATTGACTCCATATGGGCATTAGTGGAGAAAAGACAATGATATATAGGCCATACATTCTTCTTTTTAATAGCCCTGATATTTTACTTCCTACAATACTACCTGATAAAGCTATATAAGAATATCAGATTTCTTTAAGAGGAAGTAAGAATATATGTATATATACATTTATCCATATGTATTTAAAGCTATAACTAATACATACTTCCCAAGATTACAAATAAAAGCACAAGAACATACATGAATTTATGAAAGTCCTCTTATCAACAAATCCCAATTTTTATGTTCTTTATTTCTAAAACAACACATTTCTCCTGTCCAAACCAATACAGAATAAATTATCCCACTTATCTACTCTACTCTCCCAGCCACAACATCTCCAACCTGCAGCCCCACCTCTGCCAAATATAAAGCAATTATGTTATTTGGCAAATACAGACAGTCCAACTCCTAAGATGGTTCACTTATAATTTTTTTAAAATTTATGATAATATAAAAATGATACACATCCAGTAGAAACCATACTTTGTGGAGGTGTTTCAGCACAAATTTGTTGTACAAAGTACTGGTTTTCATTGTGATATCTTTACACATACATATAATGTACTCTGATCATATAGAAATTGTACTTTGAAGTTTGATCATTTCCTGGACTAGTAATATGTGAATACAATACCCTGTCCAGGCACAGGGCAGCAACAGTGAGATGCAGCTCTCAATAGACACATGAACATGAGAGGAAACAACCATGACTCTACAGTTGGGTTGTTAAGCTATAATGCTCAATAGGTTAGGAGTGTTAATTGCACCTTTGATATATGGTATTTTCTATTCACTCGGGTTTTTCAGGACATAATCCCATTGTAAGTTGAGGAAAATCTGTACTAATTCCAGGAGAGGGAGGGAGATTCAAGTTGTGGGTGTAACAATCTGGGGTGGATATTAGGTATTATTAGAAATCATAGTTTATCTATATTATCATCCAGAGAATTCTCAGTGCCCCTATAACTCAAAAAGGCACATCTCTTTCCCTAACCCCAAATTTTCTGAATTTGATGCTGAGCTCTGAGACTGATCACTGTCAGAACATGTCCACTAATTTTTACATAAATATTAGGCAAAAATTTTCAAATTAATATTTTCAATTGTTGTTCTTGTTGTTGTTATGTGCTGTCAGGTCAGTGGCCGACTTATAGCGACCTTACGTACAACAGGAAAATCACTATGGCCAGTGTTTCTCTGCTATTCATAGGGTTTTCAATGGCTGATTGAGTTTTGGGAGTGGTCTGCCAGGTCCTTCTACCAAGCCTGTATTATTTAGTGTTCCCAAGCAGTGTCCCATCCAAGTACTAACTAGGCCTGGCCCTGCTTAGCTTCAGAGATCTAATGGTATAAAAGGCCACAGTGCTATGGTTGCAGTGCTTTCTATTCTTAGGTCATGTAAATTCCTAGCCAACAACTGTTATTTGGGTATAGAGGAATGTAGTACAAAATCTCTCAAATATGTGAATGAATTATTTCAGAGTTATCAGCACACTGACAAACTTCTGAAGTGTTGTTGTTGTTGTTAGGTGCCGTAGAGTCGGTATCTGACTCATAGCAACCCTCATAGGGTTTTCAATGGCTGACTGTTTCAGGGTTGCCTTGGGAGTGGATTGCCACGTCCTTCTCCCATTTTTGAGGTGCTGGGAATTGAACTCGGGACCCCAGAGACTGCAGCGCAGCGCTCTACCAACTGAGCTAAATCCCAGCCCCTTCTGAAGTGTAGTTTTCTTATTTCATGAAATGGTGATATTAAGTAGCCAGGAAACAAGACGCAATATGTAGGAAACACACCAAGGGAGTTGAAAGGTTGCTTCCCACTTCTTCCTTGTCCTTTTTGGAAGTCATGAGCCTCAATTCAGTTATGATTGCAATTAGCTTGGACAACCACATTGTAGGTATGTGAGAGAGAACAGTTGTCTGGTATAAACGCTCATAAGATTCACCAAAATTGACAGCTTTAGTGTAACCAATTCCATGCAGCAGCCATCTTGTAAGGCTGTAGTTCTGAGTATGGAACATCTGGAGCTACACTTTAATTGGTGACTGTAATAGTTGCACAGCTGCTTGTAATAGTTCTAGCTATGTTAATCATGACTGCAGTGATTCTTATCAGGAAATCTCACCAGAAAGCCAATTCAAGTGGCTCAAGAGGCTCAAGAGGATCAAGTGTTGATTTAGCAGGTCATACGGTATATTTCCCTGCCTAGCATCATATAAAACTCAAAAGCATAAGAAAAGAAGAAAGTAAATAAAATGTCTCAATTCATCAATCTGGAAGCATGTTTGAGTTGAGAAACATTAATAGACTTTTTTTCCTGAAATGTATATTCAAAGGAGGAAGCTCACTCACTGTGGGAATATGGGAGTATTATACAGCTTCTTTTAAAAATTAAGATCTAACAGAATATCCCTGAAAAACTAAGTGTAACTTATGACACAGAAAAAAATAATAAGTTTTATAGAAAACACTAAAATCTCCATGCTCTGGACTAGATAAAGAATATATTTCCATCCCTACCGGGAGAATGGATCATATTGTTATAAAGCATAGAAAAAGTTTTAGATATAGAAACAAGTCACAATTTCTTCTCTGCCATGATCATTTTGGAGATCATAGGAAAGCCATTCTTCTTTCCATAAGCCTCAGTTTTCCCATCAATAAAATGAAAGAATTGGATCAGATTGTTTTCTGAAGTCTTTTGCATCCCTCCTATCTCTTGTACCAATCTGAAATTTCCTTACCCTGGAAAGACGCAAAATTCTAGAGTTCCATTACAGGAGAATAATGAAGGAAACTTCTAGAATAATGTCTATTCAACAGAGTCTAGAGAACACATAGTTCATGGTGGAGTAGGTGACAGGAGGTCATTTGAGAGGAGTCTTCAGACATTATGAATGGATGATTGAAGTGAAAAAAAATATTGATAGATACTGGACAAAATTGTTGAAACATATAGGAAAGAAGCAATAGATGCCCCCAAATGAAAGCATACACAAAAAAATATATAATGAATTTTAACTAAGAAAGGACATTTGTTTATAACTCAACAGAAAAATAAACCATCATAACATAGCCAATGAGTTTTGATAAACAAAAATAAGCTGGAAAATGACCATATTGGAAAAATATTTTTGTTGTTAGGAGGTGCCGTTGACTTGGATCTGAACTATAGTGACTCTATGTACAGCAGAAGAAAACACTACCCAACACTATGCTGTGTACACGATCTTTTTATGATTAAGCCCATCGTTGCAGATATGTTTCTTCTCATTTTGAGTTATGCCACATCAGCAAATGAGGTCCCATGGGCTTTAAACCATTCCTGTCATTAAGGTTGACTGTACTGTGGAGGAGGCAACTCTTCCCAGTTTTTTTCTTGAATGTCTTCCAGCCTGAGGGGCTCATATTCCAGCACTGTATTTGACAGTGCATCTCTGCTATTCATAGGGTTTTCAGTGGCTAATTGTTTCAAGAGTTGGCTGCCAGGTCCTTCTCCCTAGTCTGTCTTAGTCTGGAAGCTCAGTTGAAACCTGTTCACTATGGGTGGCCCTGCTGGTATCTGAAATATCATTGGCATAGCTTTCACAGCCACACACATGGGAGCTAAATACTTATCTGCATTTCCAAAATGAAAATGTAGTTTCTGGATAATGTAGTATTGATAATGTCTAAAACTGATAAAGAGTTATGTAAGTACCTTATTTAGATGAACTAGAGGTAAACATAAGAAAATACAAAATTAAACTAACAAAAATTAAAAGTTAATTGATTTGGGGAGTAGGGTTATGGAAATGGGGGCAGGGAAATATGATTAACTATATGCTTTCTAAAATGGTTTGGTATTTTGACCATATATATGATTTACTCTGAAAAACAAGATTTAATCTGAAAGTCAATAAAAAGCTTCCCTCTATGTTTCCATTACAAATACAGGTCTGAGGCAACTAAGGATTAGTTTGGGAATTTGATATTTCTAGAAACAAATATTTGGAGACCTTAGTTTTCTCTGTTTCTCCCTTTCTGTGAATATATCACATCCTTTCCTTGTTTTGCACCCATTTAGTTTGTGTGGTTGGAATTCATCCTTCTTCCTCCTTTTATACCTGTTGGAATTCTTTCCACATGCTAAAAGAAAATTAAAAACATCTCATTTCTAAAGCCTTTTTGGACTTCATTCCTCCTACTTAGACTTTTGATACTACTATGAAATGCACAAGGCTCTTTTCACAATATATTAGTCCTTATCTTCTTCATTTTGGCTAGTCATTTATTAATGCAACACAGTTATTAGCTTTCTACTGTTAGTCAGGTAGGTACCTTGACAAGAAATGTTAAAATTTTCAAAGAAAAAGACAGGTCTACTGATTTCATAGAGCTTCACATTTTCTAGTGGAGACTAACATCAAAAGTATTTGTTAAAGATATTTGCTGCCAAGTGTGGTGACACAGAGCTGTAATCCCAGCAATTTGGGAGGAACAGGCAGGAGGATTGCAAGTGTGAAGCCAGAGGCATTCTGTGTAACTTAGTGAGACCCTGATTCAAGATTAAAAAAAAAAGGAAAGGAAAGAAAAATGGGCTGGGGGTACAGCCCAGTGGCAGAGCACTTGCAAAGTATGTGTGAGGCCCTGAGTCCAACCCTCAAGTACTGAAAAAACATTTTGCTCTGTTTGTGGTTATCCAATTCTGTGAGAGAGATGAAAAAAGTGAAGCATAGATTCAAGCTAATAGATTGAGCTTTCACTGTTTCTATAGTGAAAATGTTTCTGCTTAAAATGTATAATGAATCAACATCATAGCGGTATGGCTTATTCATCTCATTTCCTTCAGTAAGCCAATATATCTAGACTTAGTCTTCATCCCTTCTGTTCTTGCCATCATACCTCTCTCCCTCAAACAACACAGCAACCAACTCCCAACCTGAAGCTACCATGCTGGTTTTTGTTCTGACCTCTGAAAATGGTCCCAAGCATGTACAATATAAATGCCCAAGGGTTATTCACAGATTGGGACTTCTGTGATTAATTTTACTTTGAACTTTAAATCTGTGCCTAATTTTCCTTCCCTGGAAAGCAAGTATGAGATCTTTGCAATGGTGCCACGGAACTGGGACTTGAACTCAGATCTTGTCACTGTGTAACCTGTGCTGGTTTGATTCTCTCATGCAGCCTCATTTTATCACTCACCCAACTGCGTGCATTGTCAGTCTTTAAAGACAGTGAAAAGCTCTTCATGTATTTTGTATCTCCAAGCACACCACACAGTGTCCTGAACATATTGTTGCTCAATAAGCATTAATTAAAATGAAATACCCACCTCAGCCTTTTTATGAGCACACCACCTCTGCAGTTGAAACTACAACTATTTCTTGCTGCTCTGTTGCATATCATATTTCACATTTTTCTCAAAAACCACTCATATCATTTCTAGACAGACAGAAAATTCTAAAAGTCACATTCCCCATACCAGAGCCACCAGGGAAATAAGTTGGAAAATAAGAAAAACAATTTTTAAAATTCCTTTGGTTCTCCAGGGGTTACAAGAAGAAACATACATTATTTATCATGAGAAAACCAAGTGGGTATTTGCTTTTCTGTAGCAGCTGAGACACAACCTATACCAGTTATGCAAGATTGTCCAGTAAACTAAAACTATTGGCTAGAACTCTTTCCATGTTAAACAGAAGTCAAATAAGAAAATATATTATAGACAAAAATCAAAAAATTCTGTTGGGAAAAATTTTGAGGGTTAAAAAAAGGTAATATTTATTCTAGATAATTAGGCAGTTGGGGAAAAAAGCAGCTTTCTTCAACATCTTTTCAATGTGAAAGTCAATATATATGTATCAGAAATAAAATATAATGAATATATACTTTTTTTCTGTCCAATTATATTGTCATTCACTGATTCATCCATTGACTCAACAAATATTTATTGAGTGCCTACTATAGAAAGTATGGTAGATGTTGAATATTTAAATATATGTCTAAATATAAGAATGCACAAATCTTAGGGGGAAAGTATACACAGAAGCACTATAAAGGAAAGGATATTCTAATAAGTACCTGGAATAAAATTAATCAACCAAACCTGAGAATTATCTTCAATATTCTGTTTTTAAAAATGGTTGGTTCATTTTCACAGATTCACTAAGTATAATTGAATTTCCCAAATCATATATATTTGAAGTACACAATGTGAGACATTTTGGCACATTTCTGCCTGCCCCAAACCGACAGCACAATGTCTCTCACCTCTAGAATTTTCCTTGTACCCTTTGATCATTCTTCCCACTATGTCACTGAGGTTCCCTCCTCAGGCAACCATTGATCTCATACTACCACTATAGATTACTGTGCATTTTAAAGAATACAAATGGAACCAAAGACTCCAAATATTGTTTTTTTGTCCTTTTCATTGTCTTGCATTTATCAATAGACCATTATTTTTATTACTGAGTAGGATAATATGATGTGGATATACCATAGTTTGTTTATACTTTGATCTGTTGATGAACTTTTATGTTCTCTCCAGGTTTGGGATATTAAAAATATAGATTTCATTAACTTTCATGTATAACTCTTTGCATGGACATGTGCTTTCATCTCCAAGTGTTTACCTAAAAATGGAATGGCTAGGTGGAGTGGTAGATGGATATTAAATTTTTAAAGAAAGTTCCAAGCTGATCTTGTAAGTGGTTATACCATTTTATATTCCAACTGTCACTAGTATAGGCATTCCAAGTGTTCCAGTACTGATAACCCCCTGGTATGGCCAATATTTATAAAATTAGCAATTCTATACACATGGAATTCACCAGATGGAACATACAGGAACAAAATTAACTAAATTTGTAGAAAGAAATGATGGAAAAGCTCCATATCAAAATGTCAGAATAAGACCAGGTGCTGATTGTGGATCAGACCATCAACAGCTCATATGAAGATTCAAACTGAAACTGAAGAAAATTAGAACAAGTGTACTAGAGCAAAGGTGTAACCTTGAGTATATCCCACCTGAATTCAGAGACCACCTCAAGAATAGGTTTGATGCATTAGAGACTAATGATAGAAGACCAGAAGAGTTATGGCATGACATCAAAGACATCATTCATGAGGAAAGCAAATGCCATTTAAAAGACAGGAAAAAAAAAGAAAAGACAACATTACATGTCAAAAGAAACTCTGAAATTTGTCCTTGAACACAGAACTGCACTCCAGCCCCATTTTTATTTTTTATTTTGAGAAAGGGTCTCTAAGTTGCACAGGCTCCTTTGGCCTTGAAACTTTGATCTTCTGCCTTAACCTCCCAAGTCCCTGGGATTACAAGTGTGTGCCATGGCACCCAACTGATTTAGGTCTTTCTGGGATTTTCTATATCTCTATTTAACAAACTCAATCTTTATTTAACTTTTTTGAACATATAGCATAACATTATAATAATTATTTTAATGTTTCTGTTATTGATTCTATTAGCTCTTTTATTTCTGCATGAGTGTCTACTGATTGAATTTCTTTCTTTTTTGTTATATTTTCTTGCCTCTCTGCATGCCAGAAAATTTGTGACTAGATGACAAACATTGTGAGTTTTACCCTTTTGTGTGCTGGATAATTTGTATTCCTATAAATATCCTTAGCTTTGTTTGGAGACATGGTAAAATCACATGGAATCAATTTGATTATTCCAGGGTTGGCTTTTAAGCTTTTTGAGGTGACTTTTGAGATGAGACAACCAAGTGTAGAGTTAGTTTTGTTCCACAACTGAGGCAATATCCCTCAAAGTACTCTACCCATGCTTCTGAATTAATGAGATTTTTCACTCTGGTTGGAAGTTAAGCTTGTACTGTGTGAACCCTGAGATTTATTCACTACTCTCCTTTGTGGATGGTTCTTTCCCTCAGTCTTGGGCAGTTTCATCACACATAGGCACTCAGCAACATTTGGCTGAGAATTCTAGTAGCATGTTCTGTTGAGTTTTAAAGTGTTCTCTGGTGCGTGCTCTCTCTCTCTCTCTCTCTCTCTCTCTCTCTCATTCTCCCTCCCTCGCTGCAGTTCTCTTCTTTTCAAATACTTTTCCCTATGATCTTGAGCAGACTTGTACTGCAAACTCTGTTCGCTCAACCCAAGGAGACCCCAAATTATACCCACATCTCCCTTCCCCATGTCACTATTTAGAAACTCAAGAAGTTTACAGAAAGTAACCTGGGGCAATCAAATTACTTGCCTCATTAATTTCTTCCCTGTCAATTGTCATTGTCCTTTTGAACCTCATGTTTCATGTTTGAAAATCTCTGTTTCGTGTGTTTTTGTAATGTCTGAGATGGGAGGTTACACTGGGTTTTATTATTCCATCTTGGCAAGAAATATGAATGATGATATTTGATTGTTGATCTGTCTTACAAGTGGACTTTTTTTGGTCTAGTTTATAATTTACTCTATCATTCCCATACCTTCTAAATAATTTTGTTCTGTTTTACTTTTGTAAATATCTTTTATTTTTGTGTCACAATTGCAAGGAAGAACTTGGTCTTCAGGGAACAAAAAGGTCTGTGGTGTGTTATAGGAAATGTCACGTTTTAATGAGTTTGTTACCATGTTCTCATTGGTATTTTCAAACAGTACCCATGAGGAACCATTTCAATGAATATCAATCTGTCTTTAAAGATTAGAGTAATAGGAATTATTTAGTACGGGATAGAGAAAATCCATTGAGACATAAAAAGTAGAATGGAATAGTAGCTCTCAAGTTGCTATACATAGGTCTTTGTGCTTAGAAAGAACAGAATCTTAGTTAAATTCAGTCAAGTAAAATAGGGATAGTAGTTATTATAACAATCAGTATAGAAGACAAGGTTCACATGCAAATCATCTAAGAAAAAATATTAATATACCAGTGGGCCTCATTGAAATGCAAGCTAAATCCAGAAGCTGGAAGGTGATTTTATTCCCCTTTAGTCTATGCTTTAGTACCATTATAATCATTCCTCTGCCTTTTCTTTTGCTGTTGTTCCCTTCAAGCATCCTCTTTTTCATTTTGCCATCAGCCAGCTCTATTGACCTCTATTCTGTAAACGGTTTCTCTACCTTCAAGTTTCTGCTTAGAGTATTTTTCTTTCCATAATTTAGACTTCTTTTATCCAATCTAAGTTCCATGCTTTCTCTGCTAATTCTCCTTACCAACTACTTTAGCTACTTTACGATTCATAATTTAAGTTTTCAAGACTGAGAATTCCATTGACCTGTCTCATCTTTGGTACAAGTCCATACAAGTTAATAGTTCAGCTTATGTAATATTGACCAATGATCAGCTGTCCAAAAATTTAAAGATTCAAGATATATTCATCTTGATAACCTCCACAGCAAATATACCAGTGATGTAACTTTCCTTAAAAGGGGCTGTGAACTGATCAAGCACTGAGATCAACAAACCTGGTACAAATGTAGACAAGCAATTAGAGAGCAGAATCAGAAATAATGGAAAGAATTTACGAGGAGATATATTTGGGTTCAAAAGAAAGACTGTCTGAAAAAAAAGTCCTATTAGAGCTGTTTTACATGAGATCCAAACCTGGAATAAGGTGGTGTCTTTAAGTTTAGCCTACAAATTTTGATTTCTAAGTACTTCAGATTATTTTAAAATCATCATGAGTCACTGGATTATTATTATTTAAATTTCTTTCTTTCTTTCTTTCCTTTTTTTTTTTTCTGTTTGAGATAGGATCTTGCTAAATTGCATAGACTGCCTCTGGTCTCTCACAATTTTGATCCTCCTGCCTCTGCCTCCCGAGTTGCTGGGTTTACAAGCATGTACCACCTTGCCTGGCTTATTTAACTTTCATAGAAACTTAAATGCTGGTATTTCCTCAAAAACTACAATTTGTAGTTTGAGTATCAAAAATAGAAAAGGGGAGGAAAGAAGGATGGAAGGAAGGCAGGCAGGCAGACAGGAAGGAAGGAAGGGAGGGGGAAAAAACAGAGATTCCAATTCCTTATCATACCTTTATAAAGGTTAATTGTTAATTGTTCAGTGTGACCAGAAAAGAGAATGAATCAAATCCTGATGTTTTGCAAAAGGCAAAAATTGTCTTATGACTGTTCTTTTGAAATTTTAATGTGAAGAACTCATCTTTTCCACCCTGACATCTTTTCTTACAACTAGCAGAAGTTTTAGAAATGCAAGTAATCAGAGTTGTCTCTTAGATATTTCTTATTCACCCTTGAATCTCTGGGAAGCACCATGCTTTCATCAATGGCATTTCCTTTTCACAGTTTCAATTATCACTCAGTCAACATCTCCCTTCACCAAATGTCTGAAATGGTACATAAGGAGAAAAGGTCTCACAAAATAGGCAGTGTCCTAAATTCATAATATTATGATCTGTGAAAATTGAGATAAAACTGAATTGTTAGACTCTGAAAAGTCTAAAAAGATACAGAAGAAAATTATTAAATACTTGTATCAAAACATCCTAAGACGACTATATCAAATTTGGAGCTTTTAAAACACAATATTGTCACTTAAAAATTATTTGACATGAAGAAGTGGCAAGATTGCAAAGAGTTATTGCAGAATAAGAACTTTAGAATAGTCTAATCAAGCACATCTTTATGAAAATATTTGCAAAAAAATCCTTTTATGCTGAAACAACTATTAAAATGGAACAAAGTCTACATATATGTACCCTATTCCTTGTTACCAAGCTCTCATTGGTATTTTCAAACAGTACCCATGAGGAACCATTTCAATGAATATCAAACTATCATTAAAGATTAGAGTAATAGGAATTATTTAGTACGGGATGGAGAAAATCCATGGAGACATTAAAAGTAGAATGGAATAGTAGCTCTCAAGTTGCTCTACCTAGGTCTTTGTGTGGAAAAGAATAAATGCAGTATCCAAGTATTGGCAGATCATTACATTAAAAGCAATTTTAATAGTTAACTATGCAGAAACAGACATCTAAATCTGAAAGACAGCTGTTATCACTCAATGGAATAATCTCTGATATTAAACACTTGGCAGAGTGGACATGCTGATGACATAGTAAAATCCTGTTCATGAAACTGTCTGTTACCCCGATGGAAACTAGGCATCATTAGATTTTGGTTCATACTTCTGTTATCTTGCATTAGAGGGCTGTACATTTATTTCATAGAGTTGATTTCTACAGATACAATTTAACTCTGATTGTTGCTTGAAAATTATCTATTAACTTAATAACTCCCCATTGAGCAATTTAATTATGAAAACTTTTGCTTTCACCCTGAATTGTATTAACTTAAAGAGAACATTATCCTTTTACAAGATTTTCCTTTATAGGGGTGGGAGAAATATTTTATTTCATTGCATTAGTTGGCTTACTTATATGTAGATATAGTTACCTTCTTTCCACATCTCTTAAAAGTTTTTGAGGACAGGAGCACTTGGGAAAATTTGTAAGAATAAATACGAAATAGAATTTGTAAAAGTTCAATGACAGCTATGAAATGCCATCTGTTGTACGTTATAAAGATATGTATTGTGTTTTCTTTTCCGTACTTGAGTGCTGAACCCAGTGCCTCACCCATACTTTGCAGGCACTCTACCACTGGGATGCAACCTAGCCCTTCCTTCCTTCCTTCCTTCCTTCCTTCCTTCCTTTCTTTCTTTCTTTTTTCTTTTCTTTTTTCAGACAGAATCTTACTGAGTTATGCAGGCTGCCTGTGGCCTTGCACTTGTGATCCTCCTGCCTCAGCCTCCCAAATGGCTCAGATTCAAGGCACCTGGTTCTATCCATTACATTTTTAAATGAGAGTCATGCACTATTTTTCCAACGTGGAATATTTTCTTTAAACTTTTAACAATTACCATTTGGTTTTCTCTTCCTCTGAAGTGCAAACACTCATCACTATCATCATCATCTTAAGCATAATGATAGTTGGTCTTGATTATCACTCATAGCTTCTAACTTGTCTCAGTTTTTAATAAATATAGCACCTAGGATAGTCCTACCTCTCAAAAATATAAAAGGAATACATGTCAAGATATCATTTAACTTATTAATTAAAGAAGCAATGTTAAAACTGGTTCAAATGAGAATTTAAGGAGTTAGCTACTTTATTTTTGTTGTTGTTAGGTGCCATCGACTCAGGTCTGACTCATAGTGACCCTTTGTACAACAGAACAAAACATTACTCAACAATGTGCCACGCACATGATCCTTTTATGTTTGAGCTCATTGTTGTAACCACTACTTATAGGAGATTTAATAAAGGAATGTTTGGATAAGATTGCTGAATGAAATTCAAAAGTAGTTAATGCCCATAGGTTAATAAGCCATCACCTTTGTGATTATCTATTCCACTGGAAGGAAGTTATTTATATCTCAACCAAATATAAATCTATAAATTTACCTCTGCCCCTTCCAAGTTGTAAAACAGACCAGCCAATAAAAAGTCCACCAAAAGGGGAAACTCAGTGCCGTATACACTGAACTTCCAATACTCCCTTTTGTCAATTCCAAGTCTTGGTAATATTTTGACAGTGCCTTGAACATAGTTGACACTTATTAAATATATGTGGAATTGGATGAATGGAGAGCAGGTGGATCTGAAGTATTCATATCATGTCATTGGGCTATCACTGGTTAAATAGTTCTGATTAAAGGCCCTGTGCATGTTGTCAAGGAAGCTCCACTAGACAAACAGCAAGATCAAGAAGGTTAGGGGACTCAGAACAGATGTATAACTGCTTTCTGAGTGAAGCTGGGAAAACAGACCTGAGTAAAATACAAATAGCATTGCCCTTGTGATATCTTGAAAGCTTGAAAGAGATTAAGACATTTTGTAGGCACCTAACAACACAAAACAACAATTTGAGATTACAGCATATCATTTACACATATCCTGATGAAGATACTTCTATGTATGGAGCCTCCTCCAGACTGGGACTTCTTTTTAAGTTATATGTTGTGAAAGTAAATTAATCAAAAGTTCACATTTGAGTACAATCAGTGTCAAAACTGTGTTTCAACTTATTTCCTGTCACCCATTTATACTTTTTCCTTCCAATATATGAATTTTGAAGTTTTAACCCTGAAAATCAATTTACCTTCTCTGTTTGTAGAGGAAAGCCAAACAGGCTTTTAAGAAAAGTTAGCATTAAATAAAATTGGATAATTTTATGCAGATTATTTAAAACCTGCTATGTTCTCTTAAGGTTGGGGTTTAGCTCAGTTTAGTGCTGTTTTGCAGTCTCTGAGGCCCTGGGTTCAATCTCCAGCACTGCAAAAATGGGAGAAGGACATGGCAATCCACTCCCAAAGCAATCCTGAAATAATCTGCCATTGAAAATCCTATGAATAGCAGAGAAGCACTGACATAGTTCCAGGCATGATATAATGTTGGGGAGTGTTTTATTTTGTTGTACATAGGGTCACTGTAAATCAGACCCAACTTAATGGCACTAAACAACAGCATGTTCCCTAAAACATACACTGTGAATTATTTTTGTTACAGATAAATCTTTAAAAATTATGATTTTCTGGACTAGGTTTGTGTAAATAATTTTGAAACTCTGTAACATATTTATGTACTTTCGGCTGTGTAACTTATGAGTTACACATTTTATGGAGTTTTAAAACATCTGGACTACATTGAAAAATTTCCTACCACAAGACAGAAAACTTTTAAACTTACTCTCCCATCAACAATGTATAAGAAGGCTTGAGTCTCCACACACTTAGTAACCATGTTGGCCATTTGAAGGCTGAAAAGAGGTACATGCATTTTGTTTTTCAATTTCAAGTATTGATTACTAGGATAAAATATATATTCAAATAATTACTAATTGCAACATTACTTGGAGTAGACGCTTTTTATTTGCCCCACTAGAATCACTTTTCTTCACTTTTATCTCTCTGTCCTGGGTTGCCGACCATTTAGGAGTGCATCAGCTGGACCCTCTTTATCTGCAAGTATCTGCAGTTAGCTAATAGAGGAAACTGGCAGATGATGGAATGGTAAAAGAAATATTAGGCCAGTTTTTCTCTAAAACTCTTTCTCATGCTTACTATGGGTTAGGTGTATCTCCCTAAAGTCATGGAGTCCATAGATATACTAATTTGATCCCATGTATTGAAATAGCACACCCCATCCCCCAGTTACTTTAATTATTCATTGCTAGCAGTTGCCCTTTGTCTATAGAAAACAAGAGTACTCTTTCCAAGGGAGTTATGCCTGTGTCCATAAGGGCAGCCAAAAGGCAAGGACTGACTTATATAGGGATACAAACTTTCCTCTCTACTTTTCCCCATGGAATCCATGGGGTCAATTATTACTGCAGAGCTCCCCATGGGCTCACACTGGAGACACTATCCAGTTGAAGCCACACAGGTACTTAGCTTCTTGTTCTTGTCTATTTCTTTCACTCACTTTCTCCCAAGTGTACAGACTCAATAAATCAATTGCATAAAGATCCTTATATCAGGCTCTGCTTCTAAGATTTGAACTAATACCATTGACCCCAGGTCTGGTTTTAGGGGGCAAATGGTAAAGAATAGTTAGATCTCTTTTTTTTTTCTTTGAGGTATTGGGGGTTGAACCCAGGGCTTTGCGCTTGCATGCTCTGCAAGTACTGGATTACTGAGCTGCACCCCAGCCCATTTTCTTTTTACTTTTTTAAGACAGGGTCTCGCCAAATCACGCAGACTGCCTCTGGTCTCGAACTTGCCATCCTCCTGCTTTCACCTCCCAAGCCTCTGGGATTACAGGCATGCACCACAGCGCTAGCTCCCATGAGTTAGATCTCTTGTAATGAGAACTCCATCACTATCAGAGGTGAGGTTTTAGTGGGACATTGCACGCTCTATTGGTAATTTTTAATACTTCACATGTGTTCGACAGGTAGGATAAAGATGGAAGGGAATACAGTCTCTGGAGAATGTCTCCTTCATTTGCGATGTGTAGAGAGAAGCATATATGAACCGTGACACTGAATGCACATAACTAAGCACTGCTCATTCATTTAAACTTTAAATGATGCTGGGTGCTGTGGTGTACACCTGTAATCCTAGCAATCCTAGACAGAGGCAGGAGGATTGTGAGTTTGAGTCCAGAGGAAGCCTATGCAATTTAGTGAAACCCTGTCCCCAAATAAAAACTAGAAAAGGGACTGGGAGTGAAGCTCAGTGGAAGAGTACTTGCCTAGTAGCTGCAAGGCCTTGGGTTCCACCCCCAGTACCAAAGAAAATAAAAAGTGTAAATGACAGCTTGATGTGGTGAACACTCTTTTAAGGCTGAGGCAGGAAGATCTTGAGTTCCACGCCAGCCTGCTACACATTGAGTTCCAGACCAACCTGGACTATATAATGATACCCTGTCTTAAAAACAAAACAAAGCAAAAAGCACAAATGACAAGCTCAGATTTAGTACTCAGCAATGTAAATCAAAAGGTGAGAGTCAGAAGTTCCCTTGATTTCATTGTAGAGACTCCCCCAACTCCTGCAGTTGAGTAACAGGCACATCTGAAGACCAGGCAGAAGACATTATTTATGAAAGATAGAACCCCACAGAAGGCTGAAATTTCATCTGTGTAATTCTCCTATCCCCAAATCAGGGCCTTGATAGAGAAGGGAGGAGTTGGCCATTGATACTGGGATAGGAACACATGGGCAGATATATTTAAACTTGAATCCCTGATACTTCTATGTCTGCAGAAACAGCCCACTCCTCTTTGTTGGAAGATAGAGACTCACTCTTACTAAAAGACTATGCAAAACCTCAAAGGAGACAAGTGCATTACAGCATAACTCTCTCCCTCCTCAGGATGTTCCTAACTCCCCTTCTAGCTATAATGCCCAAATCTAAGTATTATTTTCATCTTCTAAGGGATAAACATGAACACAACCACATAAGCTTTGGAGTTTGGCTAACATATTGTAAGAAACTGAGAAATTATATATGTAGTCATGAACTCTGACAGTGATCAATTAAGGGGATCAGAACATAGAGCTGAATGAAGAAGAGTATTAATATGGGCCTGCTTTGGTGACACAGGATTTAATACTCTAGTAAAAGTCCCAAGTTTTTCTTGTTGTTAGGTGCTGGGGAGTTGGTGTCCAACTCATAGGGAGCCTATGAACAGCAGATGAAACACTATTGTCATGCTTTTCTGCTATTCATAGGGTTTTCAATGGCTGATTGTTTTTGGGGAGTGGGTTGCCAGATTCTTCTCCCAAGCCTACAGCACCTACTGTTCCCAGGCAGTTTCCCATCCAAGTACCAACCAGGTCTGACCCTGCTTAGCTTCTGAGATCTGACAGGATTGGATGTCACAGTGGTACAGTTGCAGGCAAAAGTCCTAAGGGAGGATTCAGATATACCTTTAGAGTAGTTCAGTGGTTAAACTTGACTGCCAACTGGATTGGACTGTGAGACATGTATGGAGGTAATAAAGCACAACTCTGAGTATGCCCCTGGAGGTATTTTCAGAGACAATTAGATTATAAGGGCTCTGGCTTAATCAGTGGTTTAATCCATTGATGGATCCAACTTTTGAATAGACTATTAGGAGACAGTGAAACTGTGAATATGGGCCCTAGGTAGGGGTAGTGGATCACTGGGAGCTTAGTTTAGGAGGACATACCTTAGTCTGGCCCCTTCTTGTTACTCCTCTTTTCTTCCTGATTGCCATGAAGTGAGTAGCTTTGCTCTGTTGCCCACTCTCTGCCATGTGTGAAACAAAGCCAGCCACATGACAGCCTTTAATGAGTAGAAGCAAGGTGAACATTAATACAATACACAGGTGGAAGGGTTAACCCATAGATATGCATGAAAATGGTTAATAGTTCATGTTGTTCTTAGGGTATGATCAATAAACAGCTAACAAGGACATTGCTGAGTATAAAAATCCCAAAGAAATAAAGAATACACTGGTACCTTAGCACTTGAATGGCTCCATGCTCAAATATTCCTGTCCTTGGCCAGTATTTTCAAGAGAATTCTAATTCAGTGCTGGGCCACTTGCTTGGCACTCAACCATCATGGTAAAACCTGTATGGGATGCCATGCTTACCCACGACACTTCCAGGTGAATCAAGGGAGAAAGGGTCACTTGAAGCATCAATCTGAAGCAGTAAAGACCTGTCCTGGTTCTGAGTTCATGATCACATGTTTTTTTTTAAAATATCTATGTACATACATATACCATATGGTCATCATAGCACACAAGAACCTTTCTAGTGCTAAAAGTGAAGCAAAGAGGAAAATAATAAGAATTGAATTTTTAAAAAGAACTTATTCCTAAGTATGTAGATGGTACACATGTGTCTGGATTAGCCATTCAGTATGGTTCCAGAACCAAAAAATGCATTTACATTATTTCTTATGGAAAAAAAAAAAGTACTCAGTGCTTGAATTGATTAGCACTTGACCTGGCTTTCAGAATGGATTGTGGCCCAGGACCAAAGTGCCACTGTAGTTGAGCAGAAAGTTGAGGTCAGCTGCCCCATTCAAAGTTAGAATCTTCTGCACAGCTTCTGGACCTGACCCATCCTGAGGCCCAAACCCAATCAGTTAGAGATACGATTGCCTCCCAATGGAAAAGAACCCTATAAATTCATGGTATGAGTATGCAAGATTTCCCCAAAAAGAACCTACAGCATGTCACTTAGGTAGCCACATCCTGGAGAAAGAACACTAGATTTTTTTGAGTGTCATTGAATACAGCATTCAAGTTCATGCTGCTACAATTAGAGCAAGGATGCATGGATATGAGGTCAGATGATGAATGGAGTTCTGGCGCATGGCACATTGGTAGAACCCTCACATGGATTCCTCGACTTGTAGAATCTTGTGCAGTTCCAATTTTTGTTTAGTTTTCCAATGTATTATATACTAAAAATGAATGGGAGGATATTCAAAATACCAACAGAAATAATGAACTTAACTATATTTCAAACAAATACTACAACCACACTGCTGAGTTTGAGGACAAATACTTTGCACATAAGTGACAGACAAGTCAACATTCTATATCTTCTGATGTGATGTAACAAATAAACATCTCTTCTTTGATGGTTCTGACAAAAATTTATAATGTAAAGCTAATCCTGAGGAAAAATTTGAGAACAAAAATTGACGGACATTCTACCAAATAACTGGTTTATAAACTTAAAAATGTCAAGTTCATGAAAGTGCTGAACTTTAATGGCAACCTCAGTTAAAGAAGATTACAGGCACATGATAACTAAATGTCAGTGTGATCTAAATTTGATCGTGGACCAGAAAAAGCATTTTGAGGACACTGGAGGGATAATTTGTGAAATTAATTTAAATCTGTGACAATAGCATTCTATTAATGTTAATTTCCCAATTTTGATAATTGTATAATGGTTACTATAAATATATTAAAATACTTAAAAATAACAGGACTGTATATCTGAGAAAAAGATAAGGATAAAAAAATTATAAAATATTTGGATAATCTGAGTCAAGGATATATTAGAATTTCTTGTACCAATTTTGCAAGTTTTATGTAAATCTGAAATTATTTCATAATGAAAAATAAAATACATTTAAGAAAACTAGAGTTCTTTAAAGAATTTATATTTCAATATATTTTGGATCTAGACTACTTACACAGGTAACATATCTGATAATGACACAAATGTCATAAGCATCCTTTCAAAATCTCTGCATTGGAATGATTTAACACCCAAATGGGAAAACTGTAGAAAACAAGTAACAAAATTTAGTTATATTTACCCTAAACCTTTAGTTATGTGCAATACAATAAAAATAGACCAATAACACAAACCATAAATAGCCTAATGATTTTCATGACAGTCTCTAGTACTCTTTCTGAATTGATTATATGTTTGGCTTATGGCTTGTGCCCCCAACCCCCTGGAAGCTTCATTTACTATTGCTTTGATATCAAATTATTGTATGTATATATGTATGCATGCAGGTATTTGTTCATTCATTCACTAGTAAATATTTATTGACTACATAGTAGGTACCAAACACTGGGAAAATTAATTTTAAAAGATTGACATAGTTCTTTACAGTCCTCAAATTGCCCCATACCTTAATTTTCCTCTAAAAATCTTGGCTTATATTCACCTCTCCTGATTTGTCCCAATTTGAACTATGTTTAG
>VMDO01008503.1:0-62784 GCA_007922755.1 Pedetes capensis
TAAAAAAAAAAAAAAAAAAGTAGAGTATGCCTTGATGACAGAAATGGAGTAAAGCCCCAGGGACCTCCATTTGCTGATGTCGCACTACTCAAAATGAGGAGAAACAACTGTAAACATCCATTAATAATTGGAAGATGGAATGTACGTAGTATGAATCAAGGAAAATTAGAAATCATTAAAAGAGAAATGGAGTGCATACACACTGACATCGCTGAGCTAAAATGGACCAGCATGGGCCCTTCTGAGTCAGATAATCATACGGTCTACTATGCTGGGAATGACAAACTAAAGAGAAATGGGGTTGCATTCATCATCACTATGCAAATTAGAAGAATCAAAATATGCATCAAAAACATATCACTTGAGGAAAGTCTTAAAAAAGGAATCTTAGGATTCATCCAGTCATAAATTTTAGAACAGATACACACTAAAAAGATCATGAAAGGCCAAATAAGCCAGTGGCTGGCACAAGTTGTGGGTGAGGAAGAAGAACTCTATGAGATGTAGATATCAGATTTCAGGGGTAAAAGAGCAAGTTAGAATAAGACTGCTCTGGGAAGAATTTTACCTAACAGAAGAAAAGTCAAGGTCCTACTAAAGCAATTTGTTGTTTTTATTTATTTTTAATTTTGTGTAAGGGGAACAGTGAGAGTAAGATCATGAAGTTCAAAATCAAACAGAAACTGCAGCTTTACCACCAAATACATATGTTTCTACAGTTATAAAAGAGATAAAGATCAGAGAAGTGGCACAAGCCTGTAACCCCAACACTAGGGGAGGGTGAATCAGAAGGACCATGAGTTTGAGGTTGGCCTGGGCTACTTAGTAAGACCCTGTCACAAAGGAACAAAAAACACATCAAGGAGAAATAATAATACTGGTAATCATCACACAGTATCACAGGACCATAAAAATGACCACATATGCTGAAACAATACAAAGTGATCTTAATATCAGTGGATAAATTATGATTGTTTGTGATCTCAAAAATTTGTTAAAAATTCCTTTACTGTCTATTATAAACATATAGAAAATGAAAAGGAATTGACTAATATGTATTTAATACACTAATTTAAAACACTAGAACATGCAGGGCACAGCGGCTCATGCCTATAATCCCAGCAACTCAGGACATAGAGGAGGAGGATCTCAGCTTTGAGGCCAGTGGTAGCCAGCATAATTTAGCAAAACCCTGTCTTAAGATAAAAAAATGAAAAATGGGCTGGGGGGTGCAGCTCATTGGTAGAGTGTTTGCCAAGTATGTGGAAGGCCCTCGGTTCAACCCCTAAGTACCGCAAAAAAATTAAATTAAAATTTTAAAAATTAAAAATTAAAAAAATATTTTAAAATCCACTGAGAATTAAAGTATGTTTTTTGTAAGAAAACAATACTCCAAGTTGGGCGCAGTGGTACACACCCATAATCTCAGTGATTTGGGAAGCAGAGGCAGGGTGATCATGAGTTCAAGGCCAGAGGTAGCCTGTGCAACTTAGCAAGAACTTGTATCAATATAAAAAACTTAAAAGGGGCCTCAAGGTACAGCTCAGTGGTAAAATGCTTGTCAAATATGCACAAGGTTCTGGGTTCAACCCTCCAGCACCACAAAAAGGGGGAAAAAAGTGTTTTTAACAATGTTTGCTTGCCTCCTTATCATTTAATATAGAATGCATTGTTGTCAGGTGCTGCCAAGTACGGTATTACTCAGCCACCCTACGCACAAGAGAACAAAACACTCCCTGACACAGTGCCATGCCAACATTATGTCAGTGCTTCTCTGCTATTCATAGGGTTTTCAGTGGCTGTTTTCAGACTGTTTAGGGAGTGGGCTGCCAAGTCCTTCTCCCATTTTTTGCAGTGCTGGGGGTTGAACCCAAGGCCTCAGAGAGTGCAGAGCAGCACTGCACCAACTGAGCTAAACCCCAGCACCAGAAAGTGCATAGTGAGCAAATTTATCCCTTGGCAAACTGTCATATTCCTTTATAAATTTGGATTCGTTTTCAACATTTTATGCTTTGCATGTTCAATGCCATGAGTTCCTTCAATGTGACATTTTTGATGACATCACTTTCTCTTGGACACCATCATCCTTTTCATCACAACCTTGTTCCTCACTCCTTCCTCACAACCTTGTCTTCACTCAGTTCCTCTAGATGTGTACTAGAGTTTTAAACAGAAGCAGTGCCAACATTGCCACAGTCAGTTATTTCTTCCTTTTCTTTTTTATTAGAGTTTCAATTCCAGGTTTATCACTTTTCATTTCTTTGCTGTACATTCTATTTTTGTTGTTTGTTTTTTCAATCCTGGAGGAATGAATCCAGGGCCTCGTGCATACTAGGCAAGTTCTCTGTTACTGAGTTGTACCCCATCCCCATTCCTTTTTTTTTTTTTTTTTTGGAGACAGGGTCTTACTAATTTGCACAGAGTACCTGTGGCCTTAAACTCAAAATCCTCCTGCCTCACCTCCTACATTGCTGAGATTACTGGCATGCATTGCAGTGCCTGGCTACCTATTCATTTTTGTTAGCTAATTTCCTCTTTTAATTATCCACTTTTACAAAACAGTTCAAGTGAGTTTATCACTGGGAGAGAGAATAAACAAAACTATATACTTCACATCAACTAAAGAGATGCACGATGAATAATCACCAACATACTGGAAGAAGTGACATGACTGGCCACTTATTATGATGTTCCTGTCATTTAGGTGGTAATCTGTTCACTTAAGAGCTAGAAGCACAACTGTAACCCTGGGAGGATCACAAGTTAAAGGCCAGAGGCAGCATGTGAGACTTAAAGAGACCCTGTTTCAAAAATAAGAAATAAAAAAGTAACTGGGAGTGCTGGGCGAGGTGGTGCACACCTGTAATCCTAGCGGCTCGGGAGGCGGAGACAGAAGGATCGCAAGTTTGAGACCAGAGGCAGTCTGTGTAACTTACCAAGACCCTGTCTCAAAAACTGAAAAAATGGGCTGGGGGAGCTGCTCAGTGGTCCAGCACTTGCAAAGCATGCAAGCACAAGGCCCTGGGTTCAACCTCCAGTATCAAAAAAAAAAAAAAAAGGTAACTGGAAGTGAAGCTCAGAAGTACACAACTTGCCTAGCATGTGCGAAATCCTGGGTTCAACCTCCAAGTACAGGAAAAGGAAAAAAATAGCCAGTAGCAAAGTTTGTATTTACTTTACACAATTACTCAGAGGTAATTAATACATCAGAGTAAATTTTGAAACATGCTATTGGGAGACTGATGGTATTTTACCGAACTGTGGTAACTGAAATCTGTGCTTATCAAAACCTCACAAAGTAAGGACTGCTTGCACCCACCTCCCAGGGTTGTTGTAGAGATGAAGCCAAAATGCTCCAGGACACATACTCAGTCAAGTACTTAGAACAGTGCCTGGCACTCTTATTATTATCACAATTGTAATTAATAACACAAAGATGTGGGGGTGGTGAGAGACCAAAGGACACTAAAGACACATAACTAAAGAAAGAAGACTCAAAGCTGGGTGCGGTGGCACACGCCTGTAATCCCAGCGGCCTGGGAGGTGGAGGCAGGAGAATTGCAAGTTCGAAATCATAGGCAGTCTGCATAATTTAGGGAGACCCTGTCTCAGGAAAAGTGAAAAAATGGACTGGGGATGCAGCAAAGTGGCCCAGCACTTACAAAGCATGCAAGCACGAGGCCCTGGGTTCAACCCCCACTACCGCAAAAAAGAAAAAAGAAAAAAGAAAAAGAAAAGAAAAGAAAAAAGAAAGAAGACTCACTGGGCACGGTGGCGCATGCCTGTAATCCCAGTGAATAAACTGGGGAGGCAGAGGCAGCAGGACCTAAGTTTGAAATCAGAGGCAGTCTGCGTAATTTAGCGAGACCCTGTCTCAAAAAAGTAAAAATAAATAAAAATTTTAAAAAATGGATTGTGCATGCAGCTCAGTGGTAAAGCACTTGCAAAGCATGCAGGTTTGAGGCCCTGGGTTCAACCCCCAGAACCACAAAAAAAAAAAAAAAGGAAGAAGAAGAGGAGGACGACGACGAGGACAACTACAACGACAACGACGGGGAGGACGATTCTAAGAAATCAGACAGAACCACACACAATCATGATCAGGGGAGGATGTGAGAGCCATGAGAGGAGAAGGTGGTTCCTATACCATCAAATGAGAAGTGAAACAAGGTAGCAAGTGGCTCCATGCAGTATGAAGCTTGGCTTAACAATGTTGGAAATCACAATTTTCTTAGAAATGGGAAGTAAGGCTCTCCCCTACAATTTGAGCAGGATGGAAATGGAAAAGAAGGTTTAAGGCAAATAGAAGAAACTGAAATAGCTGCTATGAGAAATGAAAAAGGGAGTTAACTTCAAGTAAATGAAAGAATCAGAGGACAGCAGCAAGAGTCCAGATTAAGCCAAACAGAATGAATTTACAGTAGACCCTTAAACCTATAGTCCACCTAAATGAATCAAAATTCTTCAAAGATTAGCTTGCATTCAAATGAACAGTGAAAAGTCTTCAAATTTTAAACAAAAACTTAAATTTGCCATACTAATCCCCAAATTTTCACCAATTCTAACCACTTTTTTCATCATAACCTCTCTCCTCTAAATTCTAATACCCAAGTTCCTTCTACAACTAGCACGTTATCATTCCAAAGTAATATCAGATCAAATGACAGCAAATAACTAAACTGGAAGTTCAGATCAATTAAACATATTCACATCTACCTTAATCTACTTTAATTTAGAGCCGTAATGACAAATCCTTAATTTCACAGCTAACATATGGTATTAGTAGTAAACAACAAAATATGTCAAAATCACACTAATAGTTGGGTAGTGGCACACACTGGGATTATAGTAATCCCAGTACTTGGGAAGGTGAGACAGCAGGACATTTGAGTGAGGCCAGCCTGGGATACAAAGATCCTATCTCAAAACAAACAAAGAACAAACCAAACAACTGAACAAATCCACCTCAACTTAAATAGTCAAATTTTCACTATTCACACATGAATAAACTTGTAAATAAGCCCATAGCTAAGAATAAAATCTTCAAACTTCTGCTTGGTGATCATCCTTGTAAAAAGAGAATGACAGTAAGACTGACAAGACTTTTGTTGTTGTTGTTACTGTGGGGCTGAACCCAGGACCTCCAGCATACTTTACAAGCACCCTACCACTGAACTGCAACACCAGCTCCCTTTATCTTGAGACAGGGTCTCCCTAAATTATGCAGGCTACTTCTGGCATTGAGTTTCTGATCCTCCTACCTCAGCCTTCTGAGTTACTGAGATTATAGGCATGGCGCACCACATCCAGCAGATAGACAAGATTTCAGCCTTTGTAACTTAGCAAGACCCTATCTCTAGATTAAAAAAAGAGGTGGGGGGCATTAGGAGGGTTGCAGCCCAGGGTCAAGCACTGGCAAAAGTATGCATGAAATCCTGGGTTCAACCCCCAGGTATCAACAAAATAATAACAATAACAATAATAATAATAAAAGCAAAAATCAATCAGGTCTAGAAAAAAGAAAAAAGGTCAGTCTATAGACCACATTTCCTTTTTTTTTTTTTTTCTTTTTTTCTTTTCAGTAATGATAGAACCAGGGCTTCACAAATGCTAATCAAGTGCTCTACCAATGGTATCCCCAACCCCTTCTTTATTTTTTGAGATGGGGTTTTGCTAAGTCCTGTAGGCTGCCTCTAGCCTCAAACTCAAGATCCTTCAGTCTCAGCCTCCCAAATTGCTGGGATTACGGGTGGGCATGGTGCCCAGCTTATAGAGCACATTTCTAAGAGATCCAAAGCATTCTTCCTACACACAAAAAGGCAAAGCAGGGAAACTGAAACAGAAATTATTCTGTACAAAGTCACATGGTCAGCAGTAAAGGCTGAGAGCATAACTGAGTCTTCTGGCTTTATCGAAGAGCCCTCCAATCAACTATACTACGTGTGATATCAAATAAAATATAAAAGAAATTAAACTTAAAAAAAAACACTACTATTGTACCATCTGCCATGAAATATGATCTGTCATCCCCCGGTGTTTTCTCCTGACTAAGCTGGGATAAAAGTTAAGCTCCTTGGAGTTCAAAATAAAGACAAGGGCTAATGGTAAAGGAAACAAACCAGAAAGAATCAATAGTTCCTTATTAGAACAGGACAAGATCAAGACCTATCTGAAGTATCAAAAATCTTGGCTAAATTCCCCTCAAAGTAATCAAACTTTATCACATTATAGGTAAAAGTCAGGCTTGGAAAAGCACAGGTGTGTTTGCAGGTGTGTGTTTTGAGAGTAGGGGTTTAGGGAGGGAGGAAAAGGGAAAGGAATAGTGAAGGAGGGAGAGAAAGACAGACAATCAAAATATTAAAACAGAAGGTTTGGCTTTTCTTTTTTAACCTGGACATTGAACAAGAGAGACAGAAAAAGAATTGATGCTTTTGAATTGTGGTGCTGGAGACGTCTACTGAATATACCATGGACTGCCAAAAGAACCAACAAATCTGTCCTAGAAGAAGTGCAACCAGAGTGCTCCTTGGAAGCAAGAATGGCCAGACTGTGTCTTACGTATTTTGGACATGTAGTCAGGAGAGCTCAATCCCTGGAGAAGGACATCATGTTTGGGAGAGTGGCAGGTCAACGCAAAAGAGGAAAACCCTCCACCAGATGGATTGACACAGTGTCTGCAACAATGGGCTTAAACATAAATAAGATTGTTTGCCTGGCACAGAATGGGCAAGTGTTTCGATCTGCTGTACATAGGGTCACTATGAGTCGGACTCTATTCGACAGCACCTAACAACAAACAACAAGAGACATGAGATATTCTATTATGTAGCTCCTTTAAAATGAAAAATGTTACAAGTGAATGTGAGCAATGTACAATGAAATGCATGTATGGAGATGTTATAATGAGACCCATTAAGTTGTACATTAAAAATTACTAAATAAATAAAGTTACAAAGGAAAGTTAATGAACATATACTGTATTTCTCCTAGAACACTACCTGGTAATAGATAAAATTTGGCAACTGGGTCTGAATCTCAACTTCACCATTTGGTGGCTGTGTGACTTTGGGTTGCTTCATCTCTCCTCTGTCTTCTCTTTTGTAAAATAAGAACAAAGCAGGGCACGGTGGCTCAAGTCTGTAATCCCAGCAACTAGGGAGGGTGAGCCAGGAAGATCACAAGTTTGAGCTAAGTGGCAGCCTGTGTAATTCAGCAAGACCTTCTCTCAAAAATAAAAAATTTTTAAATGGGCCTGAGGTACAGCTCAATGACAGAGCACTTGCAAAGTATGTGTGAAGCCCTGGGTTCAACCCCCAAGTGTGGAATAAACAACCCAACACTGACTTCAATCTAACTAAGTTGCTTTCAAAAATAAATGAGATAATATATGCAAAACTCAACAAATATTTTCATGTCCCCTTCCACTTTCAGAGCTGGGTGTGGTGTTGCTTGCTTGTAATCCCTGAACTCAGGAGGCTGAGGCAAGAGGATGAGAAGTTCAAAGCCAGCCTCAGCTACACAGAAAGACTCTGTCTCAAAAAAAAAAGCTATTCAGAACATAGTCATTAGCCAAAAACCAACCATTCATTTTATTTTTAGAAATAGTCATGCTAGTAAGTTTCCTAAAGGATACAGCAAATATTAGCTTTTACTTGAAATGCTGAAACAATAAAGGGAGGACTACCTCTTTCACTCTATTCTGTATAGTACAGAAAATACTTTAAAAAAAAAACTGGTCCTTTCAGGAGCAATCAAAACTTGAGTAACAAAAAAAAAAAAAAAAAAAAAAAAACAAACTTGAGTAACTTCATCTTGCTAACCCTTTGTTTTTCCACTCTTTTTAAAGGACTCCCCAATCTAAGTTGAGATTTCTTCTAGTTCTCACGGGACTGATCACCTCCTTCGCCTATGCTATCAACAGATTCACATCCCAAAATCCTACACCTATACTACAGGGAACTCAATTGTTATTTCTTCTCGAAAACAATACTAAGCATACTTTTAACCTGTTCCTCAACCAGAACTTTTCTATTTTTAAGGTCCAGGAAAAAAATATGAATTTTGCCAGCCAAATAGTAGAATATAGTTTATCTTCTACAAATTATACAACTCTCCCACCCCAAGTATCTTTATTAACAAAATTTGTCACATCTGACCCCATCAGGCACATACTCTCATTTTAGTAAGTGTTACAGCACCCATGTCCAGCATCCGCACAGGGGTCTATTTTGATCTTTCAGTATCAGTTAAGGGTTAAATAGAAGATATATAACAATCTATACTGCAGAGTAAAAAGAGAGAGAATTATGTTGTTTACATCATGAGCAATAAACTGAATAGACAACAACATATACCGACAAAGTTTATGGCAAGATGGTGTGGCCTGATGAATGATTGTTTTCAGCTATTTCTTTAACTTTCCACAATGAATACTTCTGAAGAAAAAAAGTTTTTAAAGGATAACAAAGTTTTAAAATATGTGTGTAATACATAAGTTGCAGGTTTCAAAATTTCTTTTTTCTAAAGTATAAAAACCCTATGCCTACTAGTTCACTGCAAAAATGAAGAAGCAAAATTAGCACACATTACTAAACCTTTGTTATGTTTTGTTTTGGCAATACTGGAGGAAGGTGTCAAACCCAGGGCCTCACACATACTAGGAAATTGCTCTACCTCTAAGCAGCATATCCAGACCTCCTTTTTTAATTTTTTGTTTTGAGACAAGGTCTAAGTTGCACAGGCTGCCTCTGGCCTCTAACTCCTTAGATCCTCCTGCCTCAGCCTCCCAAATTGCTTGGATTATAGGTGTGTGCCACAGCACCCGGCTTAAATCTTTTTTGTTAGTGTTTTTAAAGCTTTATAAAATCAGCTATCTTGAAATTATCCACAATATAGGTAAGCCATGTGTAACATACGTATTTGAAGCCCCAATATCATTGCTTTTATTTTTTGTTTACAGTTGATAAAGGGCAAGAGGTTCAACTGTTACAGAGACTTTAGGGAAGCATTTCTTAAACAAAACTATTAATGACAGCATTTTGTTATCAACTGCCAAATCCAACTTAGGAAAAATAAGGCATCTATCTGAATGTTCTTTTTGCAAACCAACAAAATGAGTCCTGTGTTTAAATTACATGAGGTTTCCAGGTGAACAGTTAAGTGCCATTAACCCTATTAAATATGTTCATTTCAGGATCAGTTTCATGGACATTCAGGAAATTACTGGTGTGCCTGACTTCCCAGATGACCTTACACAAGTCTCTTTCTTCTCTTTAACTCAGTATGATTTTAAATATCTAAAACCTTTATTCTCCTCCATTATCTCAGACTTGCGAATAATGGCAGCATTCAGCCTTTTATTTAAAATTTTTTAAATTGTCATTATATCTTATCATACTCCTTAAAATTCTGAAAAGTGAATAAAACTCTGACCGTACCAATATTAAAGAGAAGTTGTTAGTTCGGTGATGCAAAATAATATCGTTAAATTATACTATTCCATGGAAGATATACAGCCATTAAAAACTTTGTTATGAGTATTTATGGGATCCTAAACATCTATCAGTATCATAAAGTGGAAAAAGTAAATAACACAATCATGCACATATGAGCGTATTCATAGAAAACAAACTGCAATAGTTTGGGCAAAAATGTTAAACCAGGCACCGTGGCACATGTCATTAATCCCAGCTACCCTGAAGACTGAGGCAAGAGGATCACAAGTTCAAGGCCAGAGGCAGCCTGTGCAACTCAGAGAGGTCTTACCTCAAAATTTAAAAAATAAACTAAAATAAAAGGGGGGTAAGGGGTGCAAGCTCAGTGGTAAGGCACTGGCCTAGCATGTGCAAGGCCCTGGGTTCAAATCCCCAGCCATAGCACTCTAAAAAAATAAAGTTACCCATTGATTTCATCTGAGTTACAAAATAACAGGCGGTTTTTTTTTTCTTTCCACTCTCACTATCAAAATAAACATTCGCTGTAGAGAAACTAACTTTCAGTAATTCTTTTTTTTTTTTTTTCTTTTTTGGTGGCACTGAGTGGTTGAACCCAGGGCCTTGCACATACTTTTCAAGTGTTCTACCACTGAGCTGCACCCCTAGTCCCTTTTTTTAAATTTTTTATCTTGAGACAGGGTCTCAATAAACTACACAGGCTGCCTCTGGCCTCAAACTCAGATTTTCCTGCCTCAGCCTCCTGAGTTGTTGGAATTACAGATGTACACCACCACACCTAGCTAAAAATTTCTTTTGATTCTACCTAGGCAGTAGCCAAAGGAAAGAAAGACAGCAAGCAACCAACATCACAAGAAAATTTATTATAAACTGTCCTACACTTAACAGCTTAGTATCTTTTTACAAAGGCCAGGAATCTGAATGTCTAAAAGTTTTCTATTATGGGATTCCTAATTCTTCAAAAATAAGTTTTCTTTCTTAAGGTGTTAAGGATAGAACCCAGAAACTTATATATGCTAGGCAAGCACTCTACTCACTGAACCAGGCACCCAGCCCTTCTAATTCTTAAATATTACTTTTTAGTGCTTTAGCTCAACTGATAAACATACTACTATTACTGCTACTACTACTATTACTACTCCTTCCTTCCTATCTTCTTTCATTCCTTCCTTCCTTTTGGTTTCATTTTGGAGATAGGGAAAGGGTCTCATTATGAGCCCAAGCTGGCCTCAAACTCATGATCCTCCTGCCTCAACTTCCCAAGTGCTAGGATTGTAGGGATGTGCCACCACACACAGCATAAACCTACTTTACACTAAAGTCTCTCAAATACATCTGATTAAGGGATCATAAAAAACGATATATTCATTTTCATCTATTTATTACCATTCCATCAACTCTCATTTTACAAAATAAAATGAAAAGCCAAGACTTCACAAAATTATTTGCCAATTTCAAGATAATCAAGTTAAGTTAGGCATGGTGGCATGTACCTGTAATCCCAGCACTCAGAAAGGTGAAGCATGAGGAGCATTAATTCAAGGCCAACCTGGGCTACACAGCAAGATCCTGTCTCAAAACCAAATAAATAAATAAATAAGATAGGTTAATAAATATTATCCACCTCATCACATTCTCTACCTTTGCCCCAAAATTTTAATTTTGCATGATGTGGTCATAAAACAAGACATTTTCCACACTTGTCAATGAAGGTAAACCAGCAATATTGTTGCAAAGAATAACAGACTTCATAGCATTGCCCTTCTGGGAAGGAACCAAATCATAGCATCTGGCATAACACACATACCCTATGATATGAGAGTGAACATGAATAAAACACATCATCTTTTCCATGGTCGCCCTTCCATTCATCACTGGGAAGAATCTGGCAAAAAACTCAGATTCCCTAGATGATTCGCCATAGTAATGGAAAAATAGACAATTCAAAGAATCTGACATGTTTTATGAGAACTCTCTGGGATGCCTTTTCTTTTTTAATCCATAAAACTGTTTCTCTTTTGTGAAAGCCAACCCAAGGAATAAACATTTAGTATCAAGTTATTTAAATCGGAATCAGTAGAGCCTAGAAAACCTCTCAAACTATCCTCCTTCTCATCCCAAAGGAGGAAGGAAAAGAGTTTTAAAATTCTACTTTTTCCAGATGACAGAATGATTTTTTAAATAATTAAAATAAGGTACCACATATATTCATGTTTTCATTTCCCTTACCAATTCAAGTATGTTGTTGTTGTTAGGTGCTGTCGAGTCGGTATCTGACTCATAGCGACCCTCATAGGGTTTTCAATAGCTGGCTGTCTCAGGATTGCCTTGGGAGTGGATTGCCACGTCCTTCTCCTGTTTTTGTGGTGCTGGGAATTGAACTTGGGACCTCAGAGACTGCAGAGCAGCGCTCTACCAACTGAGCTAAATCCCAGCCCAATTCAAGTATACCCTGCTGCTATTCAGAAACACTCCAAAGAGACACTTACTTCCTGATTACGCATTCAAATAAATGCATAAAATGCATTTCAACTTGGAATCATTTTCTTAAGAAAAAACTAGTGGAAACCAAGTTACTGAAATATCATGGTTGAAGTCATGCCACAAAAGTTTTTCTTTTTTCCTTTCTTTCTTTTTTTTGGTGGTACTTGGGGGTTCAACCTAGGGCCTCACATATGCTTTTCAAGTGGTCTACCACCAAGCTGCACCTGCAGCCCATCTTTTATTTTTTATCTTGAGACAGGGGCTGGGGTTTAGCTCAGTTGGTAGAGAGACTGCTTGCTCCGTGTGCTCTGAGGCCTTGAGTTCAATCCCCAACACTGCAAAAATGGGAGAAGGTCCTGGCAGCCCACTCCTGAAACAATCAGCCATAGAAAATCCTATGCGTAGCAGAAAAGCACTGATATAGTACCAGGCACAGCACAGTGTCAGGGAGTGTTTCATCTGTTGTATTTAGGGTTGCTATGAATCAGACTCAACTCCAAGGTATCTACCTAGTAACATCCTGAGACAAGGTTTCACTAAATTACACAAGCTGCCTCTGGTCTCGAACCTGTGATCTTCCTGCCTCTATCTCCTGAGTCACCAGGATTACAGGTGTGAGCCACTACATCCACCTTCCAAAAAATTTTTAATACTTAAGATAACTTCTTCTACCACAATATGCAAATATATTAAGGCAGTGTTATTACCTACTGTAACTAAAAGTATTATCCCAATTAGTGTTAGTTTCGTGAGTTTAACTAGATTAAAAAAGAGAGAAGCAATTTTGAAATGACAGGAAACATTAAAATTTAATAACTTTACTCTTCTTTCTTTACTCCCAAGTTGGCTATACTAGCATTTGAAATCTCTGCAAAGCAGCATATGTTCATATGAGGGTATGGGTCCAGAAGAAAACAGCAGCCTTGACACATTCAAATCAAAGAAAATACAGCCTCCACGCTAGGGACTTAGAGCTAAAGTCAGATAAACAACTTTAAGATACAAAACTTCAGACAAAAATGAGTTGATGATTTTCCAGAATTTATATTTTGCTTCTCCTGCTAACGTTAAAGGACAAGTAGGAGAAAACATATTAAATAGTGAGATTGGAGTGTCAATAATGAACAATTTTTTAATTAATCAAGTCCTCAGGAACATATAAAGGATAGGAAATAAGGGTAGAAGCACTACTTACAACAAACTCAGCCATAAGGGATCATGTTAAAAGAAACAGCCAGAAAAGAACAAAGAAGAAAACTGGATGAAAATTTCACCCAGACAGGAAGGGGGAAAGGGAAGATAACAAATGAGAAGCCAAAACTCAAAGCAAGAATAAGAAAAATCAACTGATTTCTTATTAGATTTAATGAAGTTTTATTACACTAATCTAAAAACCTAATTGACTTAACTTTGATCCTTTTTCAAAATGTTTAATGTTTTCTTGCTATTGCTCCTCTAAGAGAATCATTAACACAGTTTGAAACTCATACTAAACATTCCAAAGTAGAAATACTTACTGGTCATTTTTCTCCAGTGAAAAATTAAAGAACCCCTATGTAACAAGAATGTAAGATCAAGCTCATGATCTCAACCTGATCAAAACCACACTTACTAGACTAGACATATTAAAATGCAACCTCTCGACCAAGCACAGTGGCATTCGCCTGCAATCCCAGTGACTCGGGAGGCAGAAGCAGGAGTACCCCAAGTTTGAGACCAGAGGCAGTCTACATAATTTAGCGAGACCCTGTCTCAAAAAGTAAAAAAATGGACTGGGTGTGCAGCTCAGTGGTCCAGTACTTGCAAAGTATGTAAGCCTGAGGCCCTGGGTTCAATCCCTAGTACCGCCAAAAAAAAAAAAAAATGGCAATCTCTCTCCACACACCTACATAAATCTCCTCATAGCTTTGTCATGTCTTCACATCATGAACTCCACAAACCCAGACTTTACTCTGCCTGCCTCCTGTCTACCATTCAAATCCTACTCAAAGCAGTCACTGACAGTTGCTTTGTTCTGATCACATCTGCCTTTTAACATCTATTATCTAGGCGACTTATAAATGGGGTCATCAGTCTGAAGCTGTGAACATCTGCACTGGACAGGAGACCAGTTTTCACCTCCTTTAGTCTGACTCTAGTCAGATGCCAAAGAAAAAAATTATACCTCAAGAACCTGACAACTTGTGCTCAATATCCCTTTTATCAGGATGAAACACATTATTTTCCTTAAATCTGTCTTGACAAGATTCACCAAGAAATAACACACATCAGCACACACACTATACCCATACACACACAAACACAAACCAACCCCCTATATAAAAATCATTCATAAAGGGGGAGACGATAATCTCAATGTAAACTACGCAACTTCATGAGTACACTGGAAAAATAGGCAAAAATAATTCAAATATGCATTTTAGTTTCACTACACATTAGTCATAAGGCTCCATAAACCTTGTAAGTTGATAAAAGTGTAATCAAAAGTAATATAATAGTTGCATAATGGAAAAAGGCAATGCTGTATTACTCTGCACCACACCATCACTTACCAATAAAGGGAGAAAGTAAATAAATAAAATCATTCAAGCTGTATCAAGGAAGATGTCATCTATGTTCTCAACCTCATTATACAATTGCTGAGATTAAATTAAAGAATATCAATCTCAACCAAAAACCTTTAATGCAGCGAGGCACTGTGTAGTACACACTGTAATCCTACCTACATGGGAGGCTGAGGCAGAAGGATCACAAGTTCAAGACCAGAGGCAGTATGCACAACTTAGTGAAGACCTTGCCTCAAAATAAAAACAAGATTAGGGTTGCAGCTCAGTAGTAGAGCACTTGCCTAGCATATACAAGACCCAGGGTTCAAACCCCCAGTACTTCAAAAAAGAAAATTAAAATTAATAAAAATTTTCATTGCCCTCCTTTATGACAATGTCCTAAGAGACCATTAGTTTTAACATGATTGGATAATTCTGTATGTTCATGACTTTTACTTTAAAAAGCTGAGACGATAACTATTCCATTAGAGGATATTAGCAGCTTACTCAGATGTTAACAAACTCACATGTTTTGGCTCTATTGTTTTAGTAGCCAATAAATAATTCTCTTGCTCTAAAATTAACAAGACATGAGCTGATCACAATTGCACACACTGTCATCCCAGCGAATTGTGAGGAGGAGATAGAAGGATATCAAGCTAGATGCTTGAGACAGTCTATTTAACTTAGTGAGACCCTGTCTCAAGATAAAGTAGAAAATGGGCTGAGGGTACAGCTCAGTGGTAGGCATTTGCAAAGCCTGCCTGAGACCCTGGATTCACCCTACCAGTACCCAAAAAAAAAGGCAGGGGGGACGTGTTTTACACAAGACAGGGTTCATGTAAAGACTGAGACTTAGTACTGAACAATACTGATCACTTTCAAGAGTTGAAGGCTTACTTCTACTTGAGGATAATGCACTTACATTACTAGCAAAATTTATATAAAATGGAATAATGATTCAAAAGTTAGAACTTGAGAAGTTCCAAAAAAAAAATCTTAAGACAAATTCTACCTAAACATAAGACATGAAAGGCTGGGCTCAGTGGCATAAGCCTGTAATCCCAGAGACTACAGAGGCAGAAGGATCACGAGGTACAGGCCACAGGCAGCCTGTATGACTTAGTGAGACTCTGTCTCAAGATAAGTATTTTTAAAAGGGGCCCTGGGAGTACAGCCCAGTGGTAGAGCACATGCAAAGTATGTTCCAGGCCCTGGGTTCAGCCCCCAAATTCCATGAAAAAAAAAAAAAAAAACACTGGAGCATTTTGCTTTATATTTGCTTTATATTTACTGGATACCAATTACTTAGTAAACGAACTTTTTCATCACTTTCCAGCCATTTAGGCAAAAAAGGGTGTGAAAGTGTCGCTGTTGTTGTTAGGTACTGTTAAGTCGGTGTCCGACACACAGTGACCCTACAGACAATAGGCGAAACAGTAGTGTTAGTGCTTCTCTGCTATTCATAGGGTTTTCAATGGCTGACTGTTTTTTTGGAGTGCATTGCTGGGTCCTTCTCCCAAGCCTACAGCACCTGGTGTTCCCAGGCAATCTCCCATCCAAGTACTAACCAGGCCAGACCCTGCTTAGCTTCTGAGATCTGATGGGATCGGATGCTACAGTGGTAGGGCTGCAGGCATAAGCGTCACTACTAAATGTATTTTCAATACTGGATAAAAGGCTGCAGTAGGTCATCCACATATTTTCACAGTGTTCACCAGAAGAACAAGAGTACATACATGACAGGTGACTGGCTGTGCTTAGTGGTATGACGGTCACAAAAGGATGATCAAACCAAATGGTCTGGTAGGCAGTTAGAGTCACTGGCTTTGCCTAAAATCCTTGCTCTGTGCAACAGGACTCAATCCCCTTTTCTAGGACTACCATAAATCTTGTTCTGTCATCAGAATAAAAGATTATATGGCCAGGGAATTGTGGCACATCCCTGTAATCCCATCACTCTGGAGGCTAGGGGTAAGTGTATTTCAAGTTTGAGGCCAGGCTGAGGTACATAGCAAGACCCTGTATCAAAAATAAATACAAAAAGCTGGGGATATGGCTCAATGGTAGCATGCTTATCTACCATGCATGAGGCCCTGGGTTCAATCCTCAGCACCACAATAAACAAATAAACAAACAAGCAAACAATCATTTCTCGATTTTCTACACCAGGTACTGGCAATTCTACCTCTGCTATGTCAATATATTAGTAAAGGAAAATCTACAAAATCAGCATCTCTGGCCCAAAAGGCCATGTATAATTTTTTGAAAATCTGATAGAAATCTAATCAATAAGAAAAATTACAGGGCTTCAACAAATCAACAAAGAAAGGAGAACTAATGTCTATAGATACCTAACACTGCCTTAGGAACTCTCAGTAGCAGTATGTTTCAGATATATTAACAAGCAAAAAAATGTTCAACATCCATTACCACCAAATAGTGCAATTTTTTTTCTTTGTGCTGAATTCAGGCCTTGCACATGCTAGGCAAGCACTCTACCACTGAGCTACACCCTAGACCCAATAGTGCAAATTTTTTAAAAGGAAACATTTTATATCTATAAGGAAAACAACAACAACAACAAAGCCAACCACCATGACACATACCTGTAAACCCAGCAACTCAAGAGGATGAAGCAGGCAACTTAGCAAGAACCAGTCTCAAAATTTAAATAAATGAATGAATAAATAAATAAAACGTTATAAATGGGCCGTGGATGCAACTCAGTGGAAAAGCACTTGACAAGCATCCACAAGGTCCTGGGTTCAATCCTCCTATATTGCCAAAAAGAAAAGGAAAAAGAAAAAGAAATGTAATGGGATTATCCCAATATTTGTCAAGAAAAATAATTTTTTGTACACAGTATCATTTTATGGAGTATATATACCCTTTGATCCTTTGGACAACTCTCAATTCCTTGGATCAAGGATGAACATGTGACCAAGTCTGGGGCTTCTTTGGCAAAAGAAACCTCCTCAGGGCTGATCATGATTCAACCAGAGCTGGTTATAGACACTAAAGAAGGAAACGTCTTTTCCTCTGAGATGACTGTCTCTAATCAGTGGTGGGTACCTTGTCCAAGTACACAGTGTACATGAAAATAGAGGGAAAACAAATTATCTGAAACTTGTTGTTGTTGTGTGCCGTCGAGTCAAGTCCGACTCATAGCGGCCCTCATAGGGTTTTCAATGGCTATTTCAGGATTGCCTTGGGAGTGGATTGCCACGTCCTTCTCCCATTTTGCAGTGCTGGGAATTGAACTCAGGACCTCAGAGACTGCAGAGCAATGATCTACCAACTGAGCTAAATCCCAGCCCTATCTGAAACTAGTGGTTAAGAAAATCCCACATCCAAGATGGGCGCCGTGATGCACGCCTGTAATCCCAGCAACTCGGGAGGCAGAGGCAGGAGGATTACAAATTTGAGACCAGAGGCAATCTGCGTAAATTAGCAAGACCCTGTCTCAGAAAGTAAAAAAAATGGGCTGGGCGTGCAGCTCAGTGGTCCAGCCCTTGCAAAGCAAGTGGAATGGAGATATGGGTCAGTAGTAGTGGTTGCCTAGCATTGTTTGAGGCCCTGAGTTTAGTCTCCAGCACCACAAAAGGGGGAAGGGAGTAGCTTTTAAAGACCACTATAAATTCCAATATTATACTAACTCATAAAAAATGCCTGTAACTAGTGCTAAAATGTTTAAAAGAAATGTCAAAACTAGAATTAAAAACAGGTAAAATGGCCAGGTGTCATTCCCCACCCCTGTACTCTCAGAGGCTCAGGAGGCTGAGGCAGGAGGATCATGAGTTCAAAGCCAGGCAGGGCTTCAAAGTGAGACCCTATCTCAAAAAATAAATAAATAAATAAAACAAAATAAAAATAGTTAACACAGTTATGATTAAGACTCAGGACCTTTGTGGCAAGGAGGAGGAGGAGGAGCTACTCCAACAGCCAGAGGCCCTGAAGGTGGAGCTGCCCCAGCTGCATGTCATTTAAGTGACAGGCAGGGAAGGCTCCAAGTTCTCCAATATTCAGGTTGTCCGCAGCCCATCATAAACTAGACTCAGAAAGAAAATCTCAGAAAATTCTACAAGGACAAAAAGTACAAAACCCTGGACCTGCAGCCCAAGAACAGGAAAGCCACATTCCACAGTGGTGGAAGGTGAAGGAGAAGCTGAAGACCAAGAAGCAGAAGCAGAAGGAGCATCTGTGCCCTCTACACAAGTATGCAGTCAAGCCTGAGCATCATGGCAGCAAAACACACACACACACACACACACACACACACACACACACACACAATTGGCTGAAAAAAAATAAAACTAAACCTAAAAATAAATGAGACAGAGAGAGAGATAATTGGGCTGAGGATTCAGCTCAGCAGTGGTGCCTAGCATGAACCAGGACCTGAAAGAAAAAAATCAAAAAAGTAAAATGCCTATGCACGTAGCCAAGACCTTAAAAGGGAATACAACACTAAAAAAAAAAAATGAAATGCTATTTATAATTGCACAAAAAATGCAATCCTTAGGTATAAATCTAACAAAATCTATAGAGGACTTCTATGCTAAATACTGATGAAAGAAATCAAAAAAGATCTACATACATAACTGGAGCCTTATCTTATTCATGGATTGGAAGACTCAACATTGTAAAAGTTTCAATCCTCCCCAGACTGATTAGGTTGTTGTTAGGTGTCCTCAAGTCTGACTCATAATGATCCTATATACAACCGAGCAAAAACACTACCCAATAAACTGTGCCATGCCAGGCACTAAGTCTGACAGTGCTTCTCTGCTATTCACAGGATTTTCAATGGCTAATTGTTTCAGGAGTGGACTGCAGGGTCCTTCTCCCAAGCAAGCAGCACCTAGTATGCCCAGGTGGTCTCCCATGCAAGTACTAACCAGGCCCCACCCAGCTTAGCTTCTGAGATCAAACAACATCAGACACCAGGGTAGTATGGCTATAGTCCCCCAAATTGGTATACAAGTTTAATGTAACTTCTATCAAAACCTACATTTTTTATTAAATATGAATAAGAGTATTCCAAAATTTATATGGAAAGGCAAAACAAGTAGAATAGCTAAAACAAATCAGAAAAAGAATTAGGAAGAATTACTCTACCCAATTCTAGAACTTAAACAGCTATAGCAGTCAAGAGTATGTGTTGAGGATATAGCTCAGCAGTAGAGCACTTCCCTAGCATGCATGGGTTTGATACCAAGCAATGCAAAAAAAGGGGGGGGGGTACATTACGTACTGAGTGTGGTGGTAATTCCAGTAGGGGAGAGGCTGAGGCAAGAGAATCACAAGCATGGACTAAATAAGCGAGTTCCAGGACAACCTGGCCCTGTCTCACAAAAGGACTGATTTTGGCAGAGAAAGGAAGGATAGCTACATAGATCAATGGAACAAAATAGAGAACTCAGATCTAACTCCACACACAAGTACTGCCAACCTATTTTTAATAAAGATGCAAAGTCACTGGAGGAATAGTATTTTTAACAAATGATACTGGAGCAACTGGACTATTCGTAGCCTCCCCTTCAAAAAAGTGATTAAAACAACACACCTAATCCAGAACTTAACCCAAAACGAATCACAGATTTAAACATACAATGAAAATCTATAAAACTTTTAAAAGAAAATATAAGACTCTTCACGAGACAAAGCTTGGTGAAGAATTCTTAGACATGGCACAAAAGATATGATCCATAAATGGTGTATGGAGGGGTCAGTACACTAGACTTAATCAAAATTCAAAACTTTACCCTGGAGGGGGAAAAAAGTGCCTGTTAAAATAAGGATGGAAAATAAGGGAAACCTTTACTTTCCCATGCACAAGTATATTCACGCTATGGAGTATCCATGGAATGCTACCTAGCAATAAGAAGTTAAACTATTGCTATAAATAAGAACCTGGATGACTCTCAAGGTATTCTGCTGAGACGGAAAGAAAGCCAATCTCAAAAAGTTATTCTGTATGATTCCATTAATATAACATTCTTAAAATGACAGAACTGCAGAGTAGAGAACAAATTTGTTATACCAGGGATTTGGGAAGGTGGAGTGGGAGAGGTATATGAATATGACTTATAAAGAGGTAGTATGAGGGATATCTTTGTGGATGGAGATGGAATAGTTTTGTATCTTCGTTACAGTAGTGGTTACACAAAGCTACACATGTAATAAAAGGGCACAGAGCTATATATACACATTGTATCAATGTCAAAGTCCTGGTTTTGATATGTACTACAGTAATCAGCCATTGAAAACCCTAGGATGGCTGCTATAGCATCACTTGATGGCACCTAAAAACAAGAAGCAGTTCCCTAAGATGTAACCATTGGTAAAAACTGGGTGAACTTCAGGTGAATCATAACTATTTCCAAATAAAAAGTTTTTAAAAACCAACCTAATAACTGACTTTATTAGTGTAACTAAATACTGGAACAAATACTGTCAAGCAATTTTAATTTGACTTAAAAACTGACATAGCAGAATCCTAATGGCTCTAAACTGAGAAGACTATGTTCTAACTTTAGACAATTCACCTGAGTTCTTAGCATCCACTGGCCTGACACGTTCTTGAATGGTTCAAGTCACAGGAAAGCAAACCATCACAATTTTTCACATACCAGGTTGCTTACTTTTATGTATTAAGATCAGTTATTTGCACAGGCAAGCTGGCAGTTAACTTGCGTGACGACTAGTCGCTTCTCTCTTTGCACTGTCTGTCGTATCAGTCCCTTCCATAACAGCTCCATTTTCCACTATTACATGATTGTCTTCAGACTCTAGGACCTGCGTCTATGCTGTCAATCTCTTTAACCCTTCCTACACACATCTGTGACTAATCCCCCCTAAAACACTCTTCCTCATATTCCATGTCGCACAGATGGCAAACTTCTTAAAACAGGAAGAAAATTAAAGAGACATATTTCAATTTAATTTAAGAAGAGCTTTAAAAATAAAAACAATACTGGAAAGAGTCCCTTCCTGAGGTAGTGAGTCCTGTGTCACTTAATATACTGAAGCATATGAGGAGCTGTGAGACTCGACCCAACAACAGAATTCTCTGATTCCACATCATCCCCCGAATAGTCCTCCCTTCTTTACCTGGCACCCCAAACCATTGCCTAAAATCTAGCTCTAAGCCAGGTATAGTGGCATGTGCCTATAGTTCCAACTACTCAGTAGGCTGAGGAGTAGAATTGCAAGTTCAAGGCCGGCCTGGGCTACATAGTAAGACCTTACATTAGAAAGAGAAAAGGACATAGAGAGAGATGGTGGGGAGGGGACCTAAAGTATATATGTAAGGGGAATGACTTATAAAGAGCAGAGGGTGCCAGGCACGGTGGCACACGCCTGTAATCCCAGCAGCTCAGGAGGCAGAGGCAAGAGGATTACAAGTTCAAGACCAGAGGAATATATATATATATGGGCTGGGGGTGCAGCTCAGTGGTCCAGCACTTGCAAAGCATGCAAGCACAAGGCCCTGGATTCAACCCCCAGCATAGCAAAAAAAAAAAAAAAAAAAAAAAGAGAGAGAGAGCAGAGGGTTTCTTTTAGGAAATGATAAAAATGTTCTGGAATTAGATAGCAACAATACCTGCACAACCCTGGGCATATCCTAAAAACAAATGAATTACACACATTAAAGGAGTGAATTTTAAGCCAGGTGTAGTGGCTCATGCCTGTAATCTCAACTAACTCGCGAGTCTGAGGCAGGAGGATTGTGGGTTCAAGGTCAGAAGCAGCCTGTATAACTTAGCAAGACCCTATCCCAAGATAAAAAATTTAAAAATGATCTGAGGGTGCAACACAGTGGTAAGAGTACTTGCAAAATATGTGCAAAACCCTGGGTTAACCCACAAGTACTAGGAGAAAAAATGTCGCTGACACTGAATCAGAACAAGGAAAGCTTACACATCCTTTAGCAACTAGATGTTTTCGTAGATAAACATTTATTTACTAGTAAAGCTCCCAATTAGATCAGAGTTTTGCATAAATGCTCAGGACCACTAAAGTCAGACCAGAGAAAGGTGTATGCTGCCTAACAAATTATCCAAAAAGCTGGTAGCTTAAAACAAGGTTCATTCATCCCCAGAGTTTTCTAGGGGTTAGGGATTTGGGGCTGGGTGGGACTATTATTATCTGAAGCTTGACTGGAACTTCCATGCAGTTCGCTCATATGCTTGGCAAAGGTGTGCTAACTCTTGATAGGAAATTTCACCTCCTCTCTACGTTACCTGTTAAGTATTTTCATGACATAGGAGCCAGCTTCTGTAAGAGTAAATAATCCACAAGGAAAAGCTGATGTGGATTCTACTCCAGTTTTGCAACTTTGCCTCCAAAGTAGATACCAATCACTTCCACTAAATTTTATTCATCAAAACAGTGTATCACGCTGAAGTGTTTCAGATCAAATTCCACTTTTCTTTTTTTCCCCCCAGTACTAGAGGGCTAAACACAGGGCCTCACACATGCTAGGCAACTATTCTACCAACGAGCTGCACTTCCAGTGCTTTTTTTTTATTTTTTAAGGCAGGGTCTCACTAAGTTGAGTAGGTTGCCTCCAGCCTTGAACTTGCAATCCTCCCACCTCAGCCTTCTGAATACCTGGAATTACAGGCATGAACCATCACGCCCAGCATAGACTTCATGTTTTTAAGGGTGGGTGTCTGCAGACATATTAATGCCACTTCAGGGTTTCAAATGAAGAGTAAACAACTTCAATGACATAGCCAACAATTCTCAACTGGTTAAAGAACCTGTGCTTAATCATTTTCATAGTAAGTATTTTCTATTTATAAACAGAAAGATTTTGCCACCATTTGTTTAGATTCTCCAGAGGACTAGGGATATACCTCAGTGGTAGAGCACTTGCCTTGTATGAGTAAGGTCCTGGGATAATTCCTCAGCACTGCTGGGAGAAAGAAAAAAGGAAAAGGGGACCAAAAAAAGATTCTACAAATAAAAAAGCCAAAGGAAAAAAAAGAAAAGAATTTAATCTTTTCATATCCAACACAATGATGATGATGAGAGACAGTTGTATTTTTGTTTTGGCTTTCTTTCCTGAGGAGAAGGCAAATTATGGTGACTATATTGTGATCATAAATAACTGCTAAATTGGACTAAGACAAATCTTTACGATTCAGAACTACATAAAAGATTTTCACAGATAAAATAACAAGGAAAAAACCCAAATATTCATTCGAAATTGTGGGGTTTTTATAGAGGGAGTAGGTTGTTGTACTATGACTGCTACAAATTTGCATCAAAGAAACTTCAGAAACAAACAAAAAAAACATATCTAAAGTGAAATAAAAAGTTACCTGCCACAATTAAATGTATTTTGAAAATAAATGTCTTGGTCAACAGACTCAGTGAAGACTTGGCCAAACTCATCTGCCAATGTAAATTTTGAGTTTCATCATAGGCTGCAAGGGCAGAGGAGCAGAACCTTCCCATAGAGGACAATGAAGTAATAGATATACTGATTTCCTTACTCAGAAACTCAAAATTATGCTAAACTGGACATTAAATTGCTTTAAAATAAATTAATTCAGGCCAGGCACCATGGCATATGCCTTTGATACCAGTACTTGGGAGACAGAGGCAGGAGGATAGAGAATTCAAGGCCAACCTACACAACATAGCAAAGCCTCAGTCTCAAAATAGGAACAAAAACAAAAAAATCAAATCAGTACAAATATGCATGGCTGATTTAACATACCAGAGTGACAGAATGGGACAATTTCTTGGGTATTTTCAGAGAAATTTCCAGAGTAATGATTATCAGGCTTGACACTTTTCCACTTATTGCCCCCAAATCATCAGTAAGAATTATAAAGAATTATCACAAAGCAGGAAAGGCAAACTGCTGTCTCATTTATTTCCTATCAATTATAAGATTTTTATGACTAAACAAAAAAAAAATTTTTTTTTAAGATTTCTATAACTTAACCATGACTTGAAATACTTAAAAGAAGTGGATTCAGGGTCTCTAAAGAGACATTCCTTTTTAAGCATCTCTCTTGATTAAAATATACGACAGTACAACTTAATACATTCCAACAACTGAGGATTATAAATTACTAAACAACTGACAAGCATAAGAATGAGAATATTGACCACAGAAAGTCTCCATCAAAGATTATTTTGGTAGTGACTAGGGATGGAGCTCAGTGGCAGAGCCTAGCCCTGGCTTCCATTCCCAGCACCTTAAAAAAGAAAAAAAAATTCATCTTCTAGAAAGGCTTGCTTCTCTCTTTATATAAAAAGTAAGACTGACTTACCTTGTTTTCGAACATCTTCTACAGCAGCTACAAGCTCCTCCTTGAGAAACTGACTCTCTTTTGCAATTTTATCCCCCTTCTCCAAAAAATTCTCAGTTGCTTGTTCAACAGATGCAGCCAAAACATGTGCCTTCTTAGAACGACCTCTCTTTTTATTAGAGGGCCCCTTACTATTGGTGTTTACCAGGGTTGTAACCTGAAAGTTTCATTAAAAATAATAAAACTAGTCATTTAAAATGAAAATAACAGAAAGACTAACATCTTTAAAAATAGCAAAAGTTAGTTATTTATAAGGAAATAAAACATCACACTTAAGAAATTCTGCTAAGCATTAAATAACACATACTCTCTCTCCACATTTAAGATATATAGAAATGACAATGCTTAGTCTCCAAAATAATTTAGCTTTCTCAATATGTAAGGTAAATGTAATACATATTTTAATTTCTCAAATACCATCATTAGGTTTTTAGTTTGATTTTACAAATTTAAAAAAAAATTGATTAGAGACAAGTTAGATGACTCTGTGTCACCAGGAAGTTCCAGAAAGAGGTTAACAATGAATTTAGCCTAACTTGAAGGTTACATTTTTTTACTGTTATCAATCTTTGCAAACTATTTTAAGATAACTTGCTTCTGAAGTCTCTGTTCAATTTATTCACACAAATCTTAGCGATTAATTAAACCCTTAATAAAGAAAATGATTTCCTAGAAGCCTACTATAATGATGCTTTTAAGTTCCAGAATATTAACTATCATTAATAAGTAACAATACCAGGTGATCTGTAGGTTGAAGATGACTGAACATTTGTTATAGTGTAAATTTGTCAAACAAAAGACTAGACTATAGCAAATGGGGTCCAAGAAGAGAAGTATTCCAATCTTACCACACATACCCACACTGATAAAAAATTAGTTTGTATTTGAGTGGGAATGGAATTTTTTAAAAAGACAACAAATGCCACTAAATCGCATTCTCTCTCTCTCTCTCTCTCTCTCTCTCTCTCTGTCACACACACACACACACACACCCCAAAACAGTAAAAATACACAGCTAGCTAACAGGTAATAAATCCCATCACATTATAATATGTATACATATAAAAGACCATACCAAAACTACATCCTCACATTTTAATTACTTACCAATTAATCCTACACAATGAAAAGTACATTAAACTGAATGAGGAATCTTAACAATCAAGGATTCATGCCCTATTATCTGTGGGTTTCCCTCTAAGGAAAACCCAAGTGCAAAGTGCAAGTATTTATAAAGTGGCACCCCATACCAATAACCTCTACCACTGGCAGTAAGACAGAAGAAAATGGAAGTAGCTGTGTTTTAAAGGATTAAATAAACTCATGTATCAATATTCAATTACTGCGCCGGGTGTGGTGGCGCACACCTGTAATCCCGGTGGCTCAAGAGGTGGAGGTAGGAGGATCGCAAGTTTGAGACCACAGGCAGTCTGCCTAATTTAGCGAGACCCTGCCTCAAAAAGTAAAAAAAAAAAATGGGCTGTGGGTGCAGCTCAGTGATCCAGCACTTGCAGAGCATGCAAGTGCGAGGCCCTGGGTTCAACCCCCAGTCCCGGGGGCAAAAAAATTCAATTACTAAACTGGGCACGATGGCACACACCAATACCAGCAAATTTGGATGCTGAAGAAGGAGGATTGCAAATTCAATGCTGGCGGCAACCTGCATAATTTAATAAGACCCTGTCTCCAAATACAAAAAATTAAAAATGAACTAAGAGTGCAGCCCAGTGGTACAGTACTTGCAAAGTATGTGTGAGGCTCTAGGTTCAACCCCCGATTATAAAAAAAGAAAGAAAAGAAAATTCAATTACTAGTGGAGCTAAATCATGTAAGTACTATCAACCTAAACTCAACCACTCAAATTAAGACTTTGAAGTAAATAACTCTGATCTTGTGTTTGTTACCCAAGATTACTGCTACAGAACAATGTTACCAAAACTACGTATTTGAGTTTTCAGATTCTTACCTGTGTAACAAGAGGCTCTAACAGTCTTTCAACTGCCAGAGTCCTGATCTCTAGACTTTTGGGGTCCCATTTGAAGTTTATGTTGCCTGTGTGAACAGCAGTCATTTCTAAGAGAGAAACAATAAGCCACAAGTCAGGCAAATATCAAACACAAACATGAGAAATATAATAAATCTTCTCTAACATGAGGACTTTTATATCAGGAAAGCTACATTCACCCAAGATGAAATAATTCTAACTATCTTGCACATGAAGATCCAGTAACTCTTTCAACCTCTTTATACCTAACAATTTCATGCTTACAAACACTAAGGGTACTACAAGAGGGAATTCTCAAACACAAAGAACTTTTTCTTCTGGGCTTCTCTGGTACTAAGATGTTTCTATTTTAAGTTTTCCACCTGAACTTTAGAAGCAACATGAAAAGCTAAAGGCTATTTTAAAAGAAATTTCTTCAAAAACTGAAATAGAAGAGCCTGATTTTTCTTATTCCATAACACTTATACAACACTATCTAAAAAGGTACACCTCACTTCACTTTTTTATGAATTCTTAAGAGATCTTGTATTATTCAATTAAGAAACCACACTTAAGTCTGCTGACTTCTGCAACTATTGTTAGTATAGCTCAATGCCTGAGGTACTTTTAAGTTACAGTGAAACAAATGCCACTGTTGGAAGGGAAACTTCCAAGACTAGAGGCTTTTAGACTAGGGGGACAAAATGTCAACAAAAATAAAAAGAACAAGGAGCTGGGCACCGTGGCATGCACATGTAGTTTCAGCTACTTAAGAAGATGGTGAGGGAAGATCACTTTGGCCCAGGAGTTTGAGCCCAAACTAGGCAACACAGAAAGGGAGGGGAAAAAAAAAAAAAAAAAAAAAAAAACAGAAGCCGGGCATGGTGGCGCTCACCTGTAATCCCAGCAGCTTGGGAGGCGGAGGCAGGAGGATCCCAAGTTCGAGACTAGACACAGTCTGTGTAACTTAGTGAGACCCTGTCTCAAAAAGTAAAAAAAATCCCAGCAGCTTAGGAGGCTGAGGCAGATCTGTGAGTGTAAGGCCAGAGGTAGTCTGTGCAATTTAGTGAGACTCTGTCTCAAAAAAAAAAAATTTTACAAAGGGCATAGGGGCACAGCTCAGTGGAAGAGCACTTGCAAAGCATGCAGGCACGAGGCCCTGGATTCAACCACCAGTACCGCAATTAAAAAAAAAAAAAAAAAAAGGCAGAGAAGAAGAATGGCACTAACTGCCTATAACTAAATAAATAATCTTACAGCCATAAAGATCCTCAAAAGAAAAGAAAAGGTGTAGTGAGGGAATTTCTTTTATGATGTATGTAGAATACAATTAGAAAATGACCATTTTAAATGTTGAGGGTACAGAGTAATAAGTCTTTTGCAATATCTATTATGCAACTGTTAAATCCCTGTTGCTTACATATTCATCAACTTATATATTTTATAGGACTATATAAACTAAAGAAGAAAAATAGGAATTTTAATTAATATGAAATAAAAAAAATCATACACAAAAAAAGAAAAAAAAAGAAAGTGGCCATTTTGCAACCCCCACCGATTATCAATGGTTAAAAACATTGGGTAAAAGGCTATTGTGGAAGAGGATATTTGTAAGATGCCAAAATATTCCTGATAGGTTGTTTGCTAACAAAGGGTAAATTTGCAACGCTGAAATCTAATGGCCACCTCCTTAAACACATAATTAAACTTAGCATTGCTAATAATGAGATACCTGATATTATATTTCCACGATAAAATATGAAGTTGTTGTTGTTGTTAGGTGCCGTCGAGTCGCTATCCAACTCGTAGCAACCCTTATAGGGTTTTCAATGGCTGAGTGCTTCAGGATTGCCTTGGGAGTGGATTGCCAGGCCCTTCTCCCATTTTTGCGGTGCTGGGAATTGAACTCGGGGCCCCAGAGACTGCAGCACAGCGCTCTATCCACTGAGCTAAATCCCAGCCCCAAAATATGAAGTACATTACATTAACTATAAAGTATTCTTGGTGGAAAAAATTTTAAATTTTTTTATTTTTCTTTTTTCCAGTACTAGGGGTTGAACCCAGGGCCCTGAGTGTACTAGGCAAGTGCTCTTCCACTGAGCTGTACCCCTATGCCCTTTGTAAATTTTTTTTTTCTGAGACAGAGTCTCACTAAATTGCACAGATTACCTCTAGCCTTACACTCACAAATCTGCCTCAGCCTCCCAAACTGCTGGGATTACAGGTGTGAGCCAAAGCACCAGGCTAAATGCTTAAGTTGAGTCTAATGAAGTTTCTTCATGGGAATTTAAAGCCCTTTTTTATGCCATGGATCCCTTTGGCAGTTCATGGAGCTATATAACAGCATCATTCAATAGAAATAGAATGTGAACCATGTACATACCATTATTTTAAAATTTTTAGTACTCACATTGAAAAACTACAAGGAAACTGGTACTAATTTTAATACACTTTAAGACAGCATTATCAAAATATTATCATTCCAATGTGTAACCAATATTTTTTAATTAGAGATATTTTACCTAGGCAGTGTTCTAAATATGGTATATATTTAACGTTTATGACAACATGGCAATTCAAACAAGCCACAGTAAAAGTGCTCAGTAGCCACATGCAGCTAATGATTCATTGGACAGTGTAGACATAGACCCTTTTTTTCAGAATATCTTTAAAAATGATTTGTAGGAAATTCAAATCAAAGGATTACAAAGAAAACATACCTTGAAAAAGTTATTAAAATATTTTACAAGCAAATGTGTGATACAGTAATATACGTGGGGGGAGGATGGTTTGAGACAGACTCAATAAATTGCCCAAGCTGCCCTCAAACTCTGGCCTCAGCCTTCCCAGTGCTGGAATTAAAAGTATATACCACAATGCCCCACTATATGCTTCCTTACTAACACATTAAATAAGTTCTGGCAAGAGGTCTGATAACTACTTCAAAGTGATAATGAACACACACTTTTTTCAAGATATCATCTTAACCATTATTGCAAATAAAAGCACTGATATTCCTACTAGTAACAAAAATAAAATTTTTCCAATCCAAACTCACTGATTCTAGATTAAAAAACCCTGAGCTAGACAAAGTTCAAGTTTACAGGAAATATAGGGGATACACAAGCAAGATAAGCAGCACTGTGAGAAAAACAAATCCAGAATGTAGACACTTCTACAAGACAACCATAAACCTTTAAAATGTCAACATGGGGGAGGGAGTGGGAAGCCAATTCTAGACTAAAAGATTCCAGAAACTTAAGAATCTAAAGTAGTACTTATATCCTGCTTAGACTCTGATTTGAAATAAATTCTAAAACATTTGCTGTAAAACTGGTAAGCTTTTAATATTTTTTAAACATTGGATGATTAAATTTACTGTTCAATTCCTTAGGCATAGTGAAACTGTGGTTATGTGAGAAAATGACTATTTTTTAAGAGCTGCATGCTGAAATTCTTAGGGGTGAAATGTCAGTAAGTCTGTAAGTTTTGTTGGGTAAAAGTAAAAACCGCACACATAAAGAGAATCATGAGACTGGGTGCAGTGGTATGTGCTTATATTCTCAGGTACACAGGAGATAATGTAGGAAGATCACTAGAGCTTAGGAGTTTGAGAATAGCCTAGGCAACATTGTGAGACACTTCTTAAAAAAATAATAATTTTTTTTAAAAAAAGAATTATGAAAGAATACCTGAATAGATGGCTACAGAATTAACTTTTTAAATCTAAAATTTCTTATATTAAAAAATGGGGGAGCTGGGCATAGTGGTACATGCCTTTAGTCCCAGCAATTTGGGAGGCAGAGGCAAAAGGATTGACAAGTTTGAGGACAGAGCCAACCCTGCATAACTTCATGGGACCCTGTCTCAAAATAAAAAGTAAAAAATGGGCTTGAGGTACGGCTTAGTGGTTGAGCACTTGCAAAAAGCATGAGGCCCTGGGTTCAACTCCACAGTAATGCGAAGAGAAGAGAAGGAAGAGAAGAGAAGAAAAGAGAAGAGAAGAGAGAGGGAAGCAGAGGGGAGGGGAAGGCAGGGGAGGGGAAGGGGGAAGGGGAAAGGGAAAGGGAAGGGAAGGGATATAGGGGGGAGGGAGAGATATAGAAGTTTATGGGAAATGTTCAAAATACTTATTATTGAGTTTGGAAAAATGATTTCAAAACAGTGAGAAGTATAACTGTAAGATGAAAGAAAAGGAACCTGGACATATACACCAAAATATTAACAATGATGTTATCACTAAAGGTTGGGACTATCCCACTGTTTGTAAGTGGTTTCTTTTTCCCTGTGTTTTCTGATATTATAAAATTACAGAAGTATTTAGAAAAAGGGAGTGGGGGTTTGGTGGTGTTTTGTTTTGCTTTGTTTGCGGTACTAGGGGTTGAACCCAGGGTCTCACATGTACTACGCAAGTGCACTACCACTGAACTACACCCCAGCCCCTTTATTTTTTTATTTTGAGACAGGGTGTCACTAGGTTGAACAGGCTGCCTCTAGCCTCAAACTTATAATTCTCTTGCCTCAGCCTCCTGAGTAGCTGGGATTACAATTGTGTGCCAGAATACCTGACTAAAAGGTTATTTTCATAAACTGGAATCTTTATTTTACAAGATATAATGAGAACATCAGAACCAAAATTTATGCCTAATCATCTTAACTATTTTGAACTTGATTCCTCAATTACACAGTAAAACAATCAATCAGCATCTTCTCTGGGAAGCTTTTGTACACATTAAATTAAATAAATCAAATTATGATCCACTGAACAATGTATAAGTCTACATTAATATGAACAAAAAAGAAAAATTCTCACAAACAAATGAAATCCAACTAAAACAGGAGGACTATTAGACTTAGAAAAATCACCTTTTAAAAGCCATTATAATAACTGATACAGGCCAAGAATCATCAAAGCATGCTAAACCAAGGAGATGGAAGTTAACTGAAAAACTGAGTACTTACACAGTGTCATAGTAACTTCTGTCAGATTATTTATGACAAAGGAAGAAAATACTAATTTCACAGCCAGAAATATGGGACACAACACCTTAACCAAGTGATCAAAATTTATACCTCCAATAACAGGACAAATTGACATCATGTACCACCTGGGATGATACACTAAAATGAGCACAACATCACTTCCCGTCATGAGGAAGTATCAAGACATTCAAAGTGAGGCATGTTCCACAAAGTAACTATCCACAGTATTACAAAATGTCAAAACCAGGAAAAACAAAAATACAAAATTTGAATACCAATTCTGAATTACTTAACAGTATAGTATCAGTAGTAAATTCCCGAATTTTCATCATTATACTGTAATTATCCAAGAACTAAAAAAATTCAAGAATCCTGGAAATGGGGGTGCCAAAAAAATCTAGATTTGCCTAATCTGTTAACACAAAATGGCAGTTTCGAGGGAATTTGAATAGCTGCAGGTGGGCAAATTTGCCCTCTACACTCATATTATTCAGGCCCGTACTTTGGTCTTTAAAGGTTATTTGTCCACTAAACTGACCAACAGTACACCTTGGGAGATGGACTGGTATAGATTGTTGAAAGACTGCTGACAGCTCAAGCAAATGTCATCAAATGTCACAAATAATACATTCAGGAGAAATTATTTGCCCCATGAATCCTTGTTTCCTAGCATTTCAGACACCGTTTCAATACAAACAAGACAAGAGAACCTTTCAGGATTGTACAGGGAGGAAGCCAAGAAATAGTAACAAGTGAAGCTACTTGCAATTGGACATTTAGGTATATTTAGGTTACATTTGTGCTTAATTATTAACAAAGCCCAATTTACAACAATTCGTGTTCCCAAAGAAACGCACTCTTCCATTTCTTTCTGAAATAAAAAGCCTTCTGTGTCTTGTTTCCCTAATTTTTGCACTTTAGGGTACAAAATAATTTCAATTACTTCTTTTTTGAGAGGAAGAAGGGTGCTAGAGATGCCTCTCACATGCTAGGATGAGCTCTACCAGTGAGCCGCCCCACTGAGCTATGTCCCCACCCCACTTAACATCTTTAAAAAAAAAAAACAAAAAAAACAGAGGGCAGCAGAGAGTAAGCACAATAATTGTCTATGACACCTGGCCTCTCCAGGTAGGGGGAACCACTAAGAGTGGCCAGGACTGCCAAAACAGAAAGCTTGTGACCAACTGTCCATCAACTCTAAGCAAAATTGTTACCACACAGACTCACAGTTCCCAGGTCATCTGAATTTTCAAGAGAAGCCAAACGTGGATTTTTACATGAAATCTCCAAATTTTAACATCACCAACAACTTCTCCAAAATTTTACCACTGTACAGGGCAAACAAATGTGTCTGTGTACTACATCTGCCTTGCTAAACATTGGATTACCACTCTGCAACCCCTGAAGATTTCTCCCCCTAAATCTCTCCAGTTCCAGAATTCCACATCCTCTTAAGTAATATATCTGAGAACATCTTCTTCCAAAGAAATTCAATAGACTTGGGCCCTTACTAAAGGGGTTGAAGGAAAGAACTCAACATCTCACTTATATTGAGAACCTTGGGATATATTGACACTGGAAACTTGAGAATTCATTCAGGGTTTTTTCAAGGCTTTCAATAACCATGATGAAAGCAGAATGCCTGGTGCAGCATTTTTGATCAAAAGCCCTACTAAGAGTGACATCAGACATTATTAAACTATACTACAGAGCCAAGTTTTGCTTTTAATAACCAAAACTCTAAAAAGATTTTTAAAAATAAAAGGAGAGAGCTTAAAACCTAAAGAGAACATGTTCTACTGGACAAACACTGGCTTCTGGTACCAGCTTTATCATTAACTTATCCTCTGACCTTGGGCAAGTCACTTCACCTTTCTGGATCTTGGTTTCTCATCTATAAAATGAAAGAGAGATGGCATGGTGGTGCATGGCTGAAACCCAGCACTCAGGAGGTTAAGGCAAGGCTGCCTGGACCATATAATAAGATTGTCTTACAATTAACTAATTATTTTTAAAAAGAGGTTGAATTCTATATTTCATGTTCTCCCAGCCCTGAAATTCCAGTGCTCTTTTCACTTATGTTATCTCTCAACAGTCTTTGAATTGTTTTATTAAACTTAATTTTCTCAGGCTTTGAATGCAGTCTTCCCAGCTATATTTTAAGGACAGTAACTATGATTATGTCTCGTTATGTTCCCTAAGTTGCTGGTATGGTACTTCATGCAGGGCAAACACAGTATTAGTTGATTTGAATATGCAATCCTGATTTGAAAATATTTACAGGCTTACCAAGGAAAAGCTCCTGTTTTGATCTTAGTCATATCTCTGGCTTTCTATAATTAATGGTATTGTTTAGAGTAGTTAAACAAATAACTTTTAAAACTCTTGGCAGATTCTAGTTTTCCAATTAACTTGAGAGCACTCCTTTGCAAGATCTATTACAAAACCTACTAGAGCTAGCCAACCTTAATGAATGAATTATAGCAACCTTAAGTTTTTCCAGCAGGACTATGCTTAGCGAAACTAAATAAAAAGCTGAACTGTAGTTATTCAGTCTTCATTACCTTGTAAATGGCAATCTTGGCTAAAAGAGAAAATACCACTATATATTCAGAAAGGGGCAAAGATACAGTTGTTTGGCTAGCAATCTGTATGACTGAAAGAGAAACAGGGAAGCCAACAAGCAGAAAATAAAAGCATAGCTCCATCAGAACCAAGAAGGCTGATTGTTAGCAAACTGCCTCATTTGTGCAAAGAGCTATATACCTTCTCAAAAGACATTACAAGTTCATTTACAAAGGAATAGCCACATCACTCTTAAAATGTATCTGCTCCAAAGCTTTAGTCCATCCTTACCATGCTACTCAATGCCAATTTTTTAACAGCAAGGTTACATTAATGAAATGTTAGGATGGTTCATTTAAATGCAAATCAGGAAATTTAGAAATTACAAGTACCCACATCAACATTAACTGTCACACTGCACAAGATATAGGATTATGGATTACTCGATGCAGTCATAGTCATGCCAGGTTGCATCTACATTAAGTAGAGTTAACACAGCTGTCAGAACCTCAACTCTCAAATCTTCTGGTCACTGTCAAAAAACAAAGTAACCCTTATAATTAAGGCTCACTCTAAAAACCAAATCCTATTTAGGGACTAAATCCCTAAACTCAGGCTGTCATCTTCCTCTTTTAAGCTATAAGCCCTTGGGACTGAGGGGAAAGGTAAGAAAGGGGAGATATAAAAACACAGATGGTCCATGTAAAGAAAAAGAAAACTATTTTCCCTGCAATTATAGTCTATATTTCCAATCAAAATTACGTATTAGTATTCAAAAACAATTCTTAGTAGCCGTGTGCGGTGGCCCATGCCTGTAATCCCAGCAGTTTGGGAGGCGGAAGCAGGAGGATCCCAAGTTCGAGACCAGAGGCAGTCTGAGAAACCTAGTGAGACCCTGTCTCAAAAAGTAAAAACATGGACTGGGGGTGCAGCTCAGTGGTCCAGCACTTGCAGAGCATGCAAGCGCAAGGCCCTGGGTTCAACCTCCAGTACCACCAAAAAAATAAAATAAAATCTTAGTCTTGGTTAACCCTGTGGCCCAAAATATAACGAAAGTAAAATGTTTCATACCTACTGCAGAGTAATTGGATTCAATGAGCCATGCACCATTTGTTTGTAATCAACTTATCACACACATTTTGTATCAGGCACTCATATGGCATAGAGTAGAAGTTGTCACTCTCCTTCCAAAGATACAGACCAGTGAGAAAAAGGATACTTGAGCCACCCACCACAAAGCATGCCTATAATCACAGCAAATCAGGAGGTCAGAGGTAGCCTCGGGAACTTAGACTCTATCTCAAAACAAAAAACAAGCTGGTGGTAAAGTTCAGTGGTAGAGCACTTGCCTTGCATGTGTGAGGCCCTAGATTCAAACGTAAAGGATGGGGCGGGGGGAGAGAGAGAGAGAGAGGGACTTGACTAGATCTTTAAAAAATAATAACTATAATAAAACACTTAAGTCGCTCTTATTTCATTCCTTTTATTTTCTTGAGGATGCTAAAGGCAATGGGGGTAGGGAGTAGGAAAATGAAACAACTGCCATCCATAAGCATCATCAGGAAACACACTAATTACAAAAATCACTAAGCAAAGGACAAAATGTAAACCTAAAACAATAATGTTCAGTTAACCATTTAGCCACACTCATTCAGGAAATATCTTAGTGCCTCCTCAATATAATATGGCACTATTCCAGACAAGACTGAACAAGACCAAAAAAAAAAAAGAAAGAAAGAAAGAAAAGAGAAGTGCCTTCAGGACACTTACACTGCAGTAATGGCGTAAGTAAACAAATAAGACAGTAACAGTGCTATGGGAAAAGGAGGGTAATGGTAATGCAATTAGATAGGATCATTAGGGGGCTTTGTCTTGATAATGTTTGGAGTGAAATCTGAAAGTCAAGAAAGAACCAGGGAAGTTCTAGGGGAAGCCATTCCAAGCAGAGGTAACACAGAGGAGGCAGCATCCTTAAGGACTTAAGAGAAAGAGGTCAATGTGACCACAGTAGAGCAAGAAGAGGTGAGCTATAGTGCTGGGGGTGTAATTCAGTGGCAGAGGGCTCAGATGAGGCCCAGGATTCCATGCTCAACACCACAAAAAAACAAGCAAATAAAAATAACAAAAGAGGTGAGAAATCAAGCAAAGGAAAAAAACAAAAATAAGCTCCTGAAGTGACAATTTGCTGAAAGGGCCCAATACACTTTAATTGACTTAGTTTCCATCCTATTATGGTTAAAACCATTAACAATGGGAGTGTTTAACAGAAAGCTGCATTAATCTGACAACTGATTAAGGATGTAAAGGTAGTTCCTTTTTTCTGTAAGAGACTGGATAACTCTAGTCCAAAATGCAAAAAATATGAAACAAACATCTGGACTAAGGGCAAAAGAGAAAAGACAACAGGGAAAAGTAGTTTTTGTTTCAGAACAATGTGTCTTAAAGGTGGAAAACTCTTCACATAGCTGAAAAGTTCACAAGAGGAAGAATAATGTACTTTTCTTATAGAACCAGGCATAAAGATGCCTGGACTTGACAAGAGCATTCAGGTGGTTACCCAGACTGCAACAAGAACTGTCTCTAAAACTTGTATTGTAAGTATGTATCTTTAATGACCTATTTTGTCATTCATCAATGACTACCCAATTACCAAGTTCTTGGATCATGATAGATGCCAGGGACGGAAAAACTAATTAGAAATCCCAAGCACATACCACAGCAATTAATAAGACTAAAAGGAAACAGGTGTGTTTTCAACAGAAAAATTTACCAGATGCTATTTAATCAAATGTTTAAACTTGGCATCACCACCAGCAACCTGACAACCCATGGCAATGCCCTAAGAAAAAAACACCATCATTTATCAGACAAATCCAAACTGTGAAGCATCTACAAAACTTGCCTAAGTGCTTCAAAAATGTCAATGGTAAAGCCAGGTGTGGTGGGACACGCCTGTAATCTCAGCACTCAGGAGGCTAAGGCTGAAGGATCATGAGTTCCAGGCCAGCCTGTGTGATACATCATGAGATCCTGTTTCAAACAGCAAACAAGCAAACAAAATCAACTTCATTGAAGAAGAAGAAAAAAAAAAAAAAAAAAAGCCTGAAAATCAAGACTAAAGAGACATGACAACTGAATGTGGTATCTGAGCTCTTACTGACTCCTGACTGCCCCCTCCCCCAAAAAACTATAAAAGTGCATCACTGGGACAACTAGGTGAATATGAATAGACTGTGCACTTTCTGAAGATCTTCTTAAAAGACACATTCTGGCTGGACGCCATGGCACATACCTGTAACCCCAGCTACTCAGGAGGTTGAAGCAGAGGGATCCCAAGTTCCAGGCCAGAGGCGCCCTACACAATTTATGGGGGGGTGGGGGGATTCTGATTCAGTAGGTCTAGAGTAGGGCCTAAGATTCTGCCTTTCTAATGAACTCTCAAGGAGAGCCAACATTAATCCTCAAACTATTATTTTTGTCTTCTGAGACAGGGTCTCACAATTTAATGCAGGCTGGTCTCAAACTCATAATGCTCCTGCTTTAGCTTCCCAAGCACTGGGATTACAGGTCTGCACCACCACACCCAGCTCTCAGACCATTCTTTAAAAGGTATTACATAATGTTATTTTATCAATGTAAAAATTATTGGGTGTGATAGTGGTATCATGGCCATGTCTGTATTCTAGGAGTTATATGCAGAATTTAAAGATTAAAGTGCCACGAGATCTGCAGCTGTTCACTACAAATCTGAAAAGTGTCAACAATCGGTAAATCTAGGTGAACCAGTGAATCCAGTGCTCACCGTACTATTCTTTCAACTTTCTTGTTAGGCTTGAAGATTTTCCCAAAGTAAGTTGGAGGAAAATGCTCAGTCTAAATAAGAAGGTGCAAAGTTGTCAAGTTCTCCACTACTACACAAAAGCAGTTCCAATAGTACAGAGGGAGTCCCTAACTAGTCAGAGAAGCCTCACTGAGGTCTGACTTTACTCAAGGGGAGGTGGTTGTTTCAACTGTGAAGAACAAAGACACCAAAGAACAATGGCACCTTCCAGGAACCACAGTATGAGTGAAAAATAGGGGATGGGGTAGTGAAATGGCAGGCAGTAAGGGCAAAAGATAAGAAATCAGGAAGGCAGCCAGGTGCAGTGGTTCATGCCTGTAATCCCCACAACTCGGGAGGCAGAGGCAGGAGGACTGCAAGTTCAAGACCAGAGGCAGTCTGCATAATTTAGTGAAATCCTGTCTCAAAAATGGGCTGGGGGTGCAGCTCAGTGGTGCAGCACTTGCAAAGCATGCAAGTGTGAGGCCCTGGGTTCAACTCCCAGTACTGTCACCACCAAAAAAAAAAAAAAAAAAGACAACATTAGAGGTTTGGACTTCATTGTTCCTAACTTAAAATATTCTGTACCCATTCTGCTTTCACTATAACAATTTCTTTAGAAATGCTGAAACAACACTTTTCCAAGGGAATAAAAAAGGAACTGCGTTAGTCAGCTTTCTGTCACTATAACAACTATCTAAGATAATCAACTTATAGAGAGAAAAGGTACATTTTTGGCTCACAGATGTTTTACTCTGAAATTGATTCACCCCACAGCTTTGGGCCCATGCCAGTATATCATAACAGAAAATCATGGTAGAGCAAAGCCAATCAACTAATGTATGGAACGCAAAAAAGAAAGAAGAGACCAGTGTCCCACAAACCCCTTTAAGAGCAGGCCCCCAATGACCTGAAGACTTTCCACAAGGCCCTATCTCTTAAAAATTTCCAGTGTCTCAATATAGCCAAGTTGGGACCAACCCTTTAATACACCGGCCTTTGGAGGACATTTCAGATCCAAACTGTAGCACAAGCAAACTCCATACCTCTTCCACATACCAAAGTCACAGAGGAAAATAACCAATAGGTGCTTTCACTACTAGATCCACATTTCCACAAGTCTATAGGACCTCTCTGGGCTGGGATTTAGCTCAGTTGGTAGATCACCACTCTGCTGTCTTTAAGGTCCAGGGTTTGAATCCAAGCACCGCAAAAATGGGAGGACGTGGCAATCCACTCCTGAGGCAATCCTGAAACAATCAGCCATTGAAAACCCTGAGTTGGGACCACTCGACAGCACCTAACAACAACAGTAACAACAGCAGCATAGGACCTCTCTACACACCCAACTGCACAGCTGGGTTCAAACTCCATAGCCATCAACCTAAAGTCTCCCACCCCAACCCCAACCTATCCCTTCTTCAGCCTTCCCCATCTCTGCTGACGAACCCTCCATTGAACCAGGTCCTCCAAGTTCTTTTTACTCCCTTCCCTTGTCTTCCTGCTTTGTACATCAGTAAACTGTGCACTCACCCTACTAAATCCTCCTGTTCTGAGGGCTGTGGCCTAGGTCCTCTTATCTCTGGTTTAGAATATCTGAGTTAACTATCATGTACCTCAGTGGTAAAGCACTTGCCCTAGCACTAACGAAGTCCTAGGATCAATCTGTACTATCACACAATTAAAACGGGGCAGAAAGGTGAATATCTGAGTGTTCTAATTTCCAACCATTCTCCAGGCAGCCTTAGTTATCACTATCACTAGATCACTCTTTTATGAAAGATTGCCCACCAGACAGGATGAAGCCAGAACTCCTGCAAACAAACCTTACCTGCACTAGCCTGTCAGACTTCCCACCTGTCCTTACTCCACAAAAACATGTGTACCTCCAGATCTTTAATATACCACCTTTCCTCCGTTCACAGCACCTTTCCAGACTTTTTCAACTAGAAAGCTACTCATCCTCCTTCAAGACCCAAACATGTCATGTCCTCTGCCTCACAGAAAGAGCTGTTCGCCTTCGAGTTCCCCCAGCACTTGCCACATAATAGACTATATCTGTGTGTCTGTCTCCCATAAAACGAGCTCCTTTGAATATATGGAGCAAATCACTTTTTTGAGCATAATGATTCATCTAATATAATATTCTAGTCAGATATAGTGAATCACGCTTGCTTGTAATCCTTGTACTTGGAAGGCAGAGGCAGGAAGAACAAGAGTTCAAAGTCAGCCTGGGCTACAAAGTAAGAACCTGCCCCCCACCCTCCGGCAAAAAAAAACCAACAAAACAAACAAGAGATAACATTCTATACATGTTTAACTAAATCAGTTCAACAGTTTTAGATTTCATCTAGTGACAATGGTATGCAAAAAGAAGTATAATTCTGAAGATTAGCAAAAATGGGTACAGATTGCTAATTCTTACCTACAGTACTATTACTAAGGCTAATTCCATTAGTTTATAAACTTAGTATCTCCCTAGTACCTTGCTCACTGCTTTGCAAGGGAGACGTCCTGTATTCAAGTGAACCTCACCCAATGTAATTGAAATATAGCAAACTAAATACAACCTTAAACTCAGAATCAATAAAGCTACCTAGAAAACATCATAACTTTTTTTGTTGGTTTTTTGTTTTGTTTTGTCTTGTTATGTTTTTTTGAGACAGAGTCTTGCTGTGTAGCTCAGGCTGTCTTGGAACTTGCTATGTACCCCATGTTGACCTTGAATTCTCATCAATCTTTCTGCCTCAGCCTCCCAAGTGCTAGGATTACAGGTGTGTACCATCATGCCTGGCTCTTCTTTAATTCATCTTAAGCTTAAATTTCTCTCATGGGCTGTCATCTTCCATCACCTTGGATATTTTCCTTCCCCTCCCAAAGGATCAAGCTCACATTTCATTTCGCCATTTCCCTGCATAATGACAAGTTTCTAAAGATATACTTCAAAGTCATGCCAAAGCTTTTCTGAGAACCAGATGACCCCAGGTCCATGAAAGTAAGAAAATGATAACAGATGATTACAGAAAATTTTTGCCGATTTAGAGATCTCCAGAAATAGAAAACACCACAAACACTGACTCATCAGTAATTGTAACTTGCCTCTTCCCTTCAGCCTCTGACTTATTCATTACACTATGTTTCAAAAATTATGATTAAGAGTCTGAATTAACAATGAAATATTCAATATAACAAAACAGCCAACATACCACGAGTAGAGGATAACAATGCATGCTTAGAAAGAAAGCAGTATTGGAGCCAATTGCACAGGGCAAATGGACTATTAGCAAAGGCTCCTATCCTTCTTGTCACTTGAAGTGGGCCACACTGAATGTGTTTTCCCAGTTATGACAGCACTTTCAGTTTCAAATACAGGCTGCACTTGAAGGTGGCTAATAAACCAGAGGCCTGGGGTTTAGTTCAGTTGGTAGAGTGCTGCTCCGAACTTTCTGAGGATCCAGGTTTGATCCCCAACGCCGCAAAAAGTTGGAAAAGGATGTGGCAATCCACTCCCAAAACAATCCTGAAACAATCAGCCATTGAAACCCCAATGAGGGTCTCTATGAGTTGGACCAACCCAACAGACCCTAACAACAACAACAAAATAAGCCAGTAAAAGGACTATGTAACCTGAAATTAACCAACTGTCCAATTCACACCTTCAATTCTCAATGTCAAAATACTAATAAAATAACATAAACCACAGCAATAAAACATTTTTGACACAGGTGATGATCCATTTTTGCCAATACATTTAATAACTGAAACTTCAGAAAAAGACAGTAAGGAAAATTCACAGCTGGATATAATGGAATGGTAAAAACGAGGCAATCCAGGAAAGAACCTTTAAATTATCAGTTAAGGAATAAGAACAACTGGTTAACACTAAGATTAAGTTGGATCTGTTGTTGTTGTTAGGTGCCATCAGGTCTGTATCCGACTCATAGTGACCCTATGTAAAACAGGCCAAACACTTGTCAGTGCTTCTCTGCTGTTCATAGGGTTTTCAATGGTGGATTGATTTTTGGGAGTGGGTTGCCTGGTCGGTCTCCCAAGCCTACAGCACCTAGTGTTCCCAGGCAGTCTCCCATCCAAGTACTAACCAGGCCCAACCCTGCTTAGCTTCTGAGATCTGACAGGATCGGAAACCACAGTGGTACGGCTGCAGGCTAAGTTGGATTACTCACTACCAAATTCTAATACAAAAGATAAATTTTTATTTTGTAAGGTACTTTAAGTCTTTAAACAAAAACTAAAAATGAAAATTACAGTAACTTCCACAAAATAATTCCATTCCGTCTTTTAATAAAATGAGAACAAAGAAAAGATGACAAACATATTAAAAATCAAATCACATTACTCATACAAGTACTTGTTACGAATGATCAAATCTTTGTTACAAATATTTAGAACATCCGAAGTTGCCACTGTAACTTTATATTATATGCATTATTTGTAACTTGCAGCTAGTGAGCAAGCACAAATTAAATCACAATCAAAAAGTGGGGTTGATAGACGGGAGCCCACCAACAAGTAAATAGAAATGCATGCTAATTTCAAGCTCCATTAAAAATGGAGTTGCAGTGTACTTGCCTATGAAGAACAACTGTGCAAGTCATAAAAAAGAAAATAATGAACATTTATTGGCTCTGAGTGACAAAGGGCAATGTTGACTTTTTTTTTTTTTTTTTTTTTTTTTGGCAGTACTGGGGGTTGAACCCAGGGCCTCACGCTTGCATACTTTGCAAGTGCTGCACCACTGAGCTGCACCCCCCCTCCCCGCCCTTTTTTTTTTTTTAACAGAGTTTTGCTAAATTATGCAGACTGCCTCTGGCCTCGAACTTGTGATCCTCCTGCCTCTGCCTCCCTAGTCACTGGGATTACAGGCATGCGCCACCGAGCCAGGCAACATTTTATTTTGAAGCATGATTATTTTCGCACACTTTGAACTTTCAGTAATGGATAATTCAGTATAGTACACACCATGTGGCCTGCAGCTATAGCCCTGTGGCATCCGATCCCGTCAGATCTCGGAAGCTAAGCAGGGTCGGGCCTGGTTACTACCTGGATGGGAGACCGCCTGGGAACAACAGAAGCTGTAGGCTTGGGAGAAGGACCTGGCAACCCCCTCCCAAAAATCAATCTGCCATTGAAAACCCTATGAACAGCAGAGAAGCACTGACAATAGTGTTTCCCCTGTTGTACAGAGGGTCGCTATGAGTGGATACCGACTTGACGGCACCTAACAACAACAACACACCATGTGAGCTAACAACATGATGCATAACAAGTCAAGCCAAACTGTTCAACTCTCTACACTGTTAGACCCAGGCCCCAACATGGGGGGCTGAGCAGACCACCAGACTACACGGCAACATCTTCAAGGCCTGGAAGCAAGCTCATTGCAACCAGGGCAAAGTTTCACAAATTGCTGCTACTCTGTGACACTCTCCCAGATGCTTAATGTGTTTAGCTTTTTCTTTGAGAAAACACAGAAGATGCTAATAAGACAATTCCTCCAACATGTACCATATAACTAAAAATTTAAGACATCAGAGTGAGTGGTTTCATACTCACTTGAAAAAATAAGATTTGGGCTAGGAAAGTAAAACAATTTGTTTTCACAATGTTTTTATCTCCATATAGAAGTTCAAACTTGCCCTCCAAAAATATCTGAATTTATTTTTTAATCTTTTTTTTTTTTCACTTTTTATATATAGTAAAATTCACTCTTTGGAGACAGGCACATGGCAGGCTCCTCAGGTCCTAGCTATTCAGGAGGTTGATACAGGAGGATTACTTGAGACCAACAAAATATCTTGGAAAAATAGAACAAAATGAAATTCATTCTTCAGAATACTATTCTACAATTATATAAGCACTCCCACAACTGAGACATATCAAAATTAAATGAATTTATTTCCAAGAACAGTATGTACAAACAACTAAACCACAGTGTGTAAGTGTACAAAATATTTATTCAGAATCTCTGCTTCAAGAGTTAAGTCAGAAGCTGGGTGTGGTGGCACACGCACGTACTTCCAGCACTTGGGAGACTGAGGCAGGAGGATCACAAGTTCAAGGCCTAACTGGGCTACGTAGTAAGGTCCCGGCCAGCGTGGGCTACATAGCAAGACCCTCTCTCAAATGATGGGGGAAAAAAAAAAAAAAGGAAAAAGAGCTAAGGCTACATCAACCTGTGAAGAGTCTGAATGAGAACCACAAGTGAGAAGATGAGTCTATAATCATTCCAGAAAAGGAGGACTGCTGGACAGAAAGTCGGTGCCAAATGTTCCCTGGATGACAGTACCACCAGCACGGGGCCCTCCCAGCCTAAAAGACATTTCCACCTCCATCGATAGAGTGTGATCTGCCATCAAAACCCTCCTCTCAATTTCATTCAACAATCAGCCTAAAGTTCACAATCAAGTATTCAAACAATAAACTGAGAATGTTTAAAGTGGAATATACTATGATGTACCACAGATACAGATAAAGTGCATTTCTGGAAGAGAATCTGCCAAAACTTTAGAAGTTATAAAAAGTAGCATATCTTGGAAACAACCCAAATATCTGTTAACAGATGAATAAATAAACAAAATGTGGTATATACATGCACCGTAATAGTACTCGGCCTTAAAAGTAAATTCTGAGAAAGGGCTTTGGGAAGGTGGTGGAGTAGGAAGCACCAGGAATCCTTACCAGCCAGATAACAACTGCTCTAGCAGAATCTGTCTGATGTAACTTTTCTGGAACTCTTGAGCATGGAAAGAGGCCTGAAACTTACAGGGAAAGGCTTGGACAATAAATTGTGTTAATTCTGCTCAACTTCAGTTCTTAGTTTAGTAGCAGCTACCAGTCCCTTGACCCATAGCCAGGGCAAATAGCCAGGTACTTGTTACCAGAACAACTTCCAGGAGTCAGAGTGGGCAAGTTAGGACCCTGACCTCCAAAATACTAGGGATTTGTGTTCTGATTGCTACCTGCCACTTCTAACCAAGAAGGAAGAGAAACTGCAATGAGCAGCCATTATCACCTTTGCTATGGTTTACAAGCCCTTCTGGAGCTAAAATTACTTTCTCAGGGAATTTAATGGCCTAGCATCTTCCCCCTGCCCCTCTTCATTTTTCTGTTTATCCTCTTCTGGGAGCTAGGATTCAAAGATCAGGGCATACAAAAAATCATATGGGGTAATGAGTAGATTAGAATGTTACTGTGCTGCATGCTGATCCTCAGTGCTGTAACAGGCACTTAGAACTAACTACTGCTTTTGGTGAAAAGCACTGACTCCTCACTTGAGCCCATAAATGTCCTAATCCAAATCCCCAAGAGGCACCTGAAGGCCTCCAGTTCTTGTCCTAAACCTACAGCCACCATGGATTCCAGGAACACTGATCAATAAACATCTTTTTGCAAGAAACTAAAACTCCCTCAAGTGATGACAGAAGAAATTAAAAAGCCCTCAACTGATGACAGCTATAGCAACTTCTTGGGATCACCCTGCAGAACCAGAACTGAAATAATGATCAACCAAACCATACCTTGACCTGTACTTAACATGTTAACACACAGCATCCTATTTACTGGACAGTGACTAATCATTATAAGGAAATGTTTACAAAACTGCAGCTTCCGTTAGACTAAACAAACGCAAGCAGCTGGCAGGAGACAAGGTTGAAATATAGCATAACATGTACATGCATGTTAGTCTGATACAAATTCCAAGAAATAATAATCAGTGAGTTTGTTACTATCCTATAAATAGGATGGTGCTCATTAATGGATTAATTATGCATACCTGTTGCCCCTTACCCCCTCTTTTTCTTCTATTTAAACCTAAGACTCAGGTCAGTTCCCCAAAGACGGACTTGAGGTCACTGGACTCCTTTGTTCCTCTTCCATATGTGAACAATGATTAAATCTCTTTTCTCTGCTTTTCACCATTGCTTATGTCTATCATTGGCTTAGTGGGAATGGATGGGGGAGCCTAGTCTGTTGGAAGTCCTAGAGCCAGAGCTTTACCCTAAAACTCCGGTAAGAAACTTTGACAAGCCAGCCAGGAGAAAATAAATTCTTTAGGCATTAGCCACTAGCAGCAAGTGGCCCTGGACAGAAAAGAAAGTAAGACTAAATTGTCTCATGGAGCTTCTGGAATCTTATTCTTTTCTTTTCTTTTTTTTTTAAGTGGTGCTAGGAATGAAACCCAGGGCTTTGTGCACATTAGACAAGCACTGAGCTATATCCCCAGCTATTTACTTGTTTTTTCCCCCAGTACTATAGGGGTGAACCCAGGACCTTGCACATGCTAGACAAGTGTTGTACCACTGAGCTACACCCCAACCCCTTTTTCACTTTTTATTTTTGAGACAGGGTCTCAGGAAATTGCATAGGCTGCTTCTGGCCTCAAATCAGTGATCCTTCTGCCTTGGCATCCTCAATCACTGGAATTATAGCCATGTTCTATGGCCCCCTTCTTGGGATCACTTTTATTCCATGCACTTTTTCCTATCTTTCCACTTTGGCCAGTTTGGGCTGCTTTTTACCACTATTTAGAGAGGCAAAGAAATTAATACCGGGACTCCGTGGCCCCTAAAGACTAACCCTTGGTAGGTTCTCCCCAATCAGTACACCAAAGGCCTTGCCCTTCCTTTTGCTTATTGGTTTGGATATGGTTTGAATGTATCTGCCAAGAGTCTGTATGTTGAAAACTTGGTCGCTAGTGTAATGATGTTAAAAGGTGGTGGAGATTGAGTGTGGTGATGTACACATGTAATTCCAGAACTCCAAGAGGCTAACGAGCATCCTAAGTTCCAGGCCAGCGTGGGCTGCAGAGCATGACCCTGTCTCAAAAAAATGATGTGTCTGTAATCCCAGTAACTCAGAAAGCTGAGGCAGGAGGATCACAGGTTCAAGGCCAGAGGCAGCCTACATGACTTCTTCCTGTTGTTAGGTGCCATTGAGTCAGGTCCGACTCATAGCAACCCAATGTACAACAAAACTAAATACTCCCCCACACTGTGCTATGCCCAGCACTAACTATGTCAGTCCTCTGCTATTCAGAGGGTTTTCAATGGCTGATTATTTTGGGATTGGGCTGCCAGGTCCTTCTCCCATTTTTTGCAGGGCTGAGAATCAAACCCAGGGCCTCAGAGAGCACAGAGCAGTACTCTACCAACTGAGCTAAACCCCAGCCCCACTTAGCAAGAGCCTGTCTCAAAACAAAACAAAAAATAAAAAGGGGGCAAGGGTTGCCTAGCATGTATGAGTACCTGGGTTCAACCTCTACTACTACTAAAAGGTGGGGGCAGCTTTTAGAGGTGGGCTAAGAGGTCACTGGATCATTGGGGTGTTGCCTTCAGTATGCACTATATATATATATATATATATATATATATATATATATATCCATATATATACACACACAAGTACACATATATTCAAAATACATTCCTAGAGCCAGGCACGGTGGTTCATGCCTGCAATCCCAGTAAGGTGGAACCAAGAGATACCTTGCATAATTTAGGGAGATGCTGTCTTGAGAAAAATTGGTAGAGTACTTATAAAGTGGTAGAGCATTTACAAAGTATGTACAAGGCCCTGGGTTCAAATACTGCAAAAAAAATAAAATTAAATTAAATTAAAATAAAGATAAATAAGATCCTAGAAAAAAGATTTAAAGCCATACACCAAAATGTTAATAGAGTTTATCTCTAGATGGTATAAATAAGTTTTATTAAAGACAAAACTGAATAAACTAAATGTGAAGCTATGTCTCCCTCCTCGTACCAACTTAGCATATATCTATACATACCATACTACATACTATACATACTACAAGTAATTCCATATTTATTGAATAGTACCTGCTATGGGCAAAGAAATCAGGAATCACAGGAAACAGAAAGATACAGAAGAATGTAACAGAAGAATGTAAATTTTGCATCTAGCAAAAGAATCTATGGTCTAAACCAGGCACCTCAGTGAACACCTGTAATCCTAGGGAGTCAGAGGCAGAGAGAAGAGGATCCCAAGTTTGAGGCCAGAGGCAGCCTGCATAACTTAGCAAGACTCTGTCTCAAAATAAACATAATATGGCTAGCAGTGCAGTTCACTGGTAGAGCACTTTCAAAGCATGTGTGAGGCCCTAGGTTCAACCCCCCCCAAAAAAAACATATATATATATGATCTAGAAGAATTTTTAAGGAAGGCAAATCAGCAACTCCTTGTTGATGTTAGGTGCCATCGAGTCCTGTCTGACTCATAGTGACCCTCATAGGATTTTCGATAGCTGAATGTTTCAGGATTGCCTGGAAAGTGGATTGCCAGGCCCTTCTCCCATTTTTTTTTAAAATCCCAGTCCCAGTCAGCAACTTGTTGTTGCTGTTGTTAGGTGCTGTCGAGTCGGTGTCCGACTCATAGCAACCCTCATAGGGTTTTCAATGGTTGAGTGCTTCAGGATTGCCTTGGGAGTTGATTGCCAGGCCCTTCTCCCATTTTTTTTTTTTTTTTTTTTTTTTTTGCGGTGCTGGGAATTGAACTTGGGACCTCAGAGACTGCAGCGCAGCGCTCTACCCACTGAGCTAAATCCCAGCCCAGTCAGCAACTTAGTGATATTTAAATGCTGAATCTACTCAATAGTTTTACTTATAAGACAACCCACTGTTTTGTTTTGTTTTGTTTTTTTACAGTACTAGGGTGTTGACCCCAGGGCCTCGCACATACTTTGCAAGCACTCTGTCACTGAGCTACTCCGAGTCTTCCCCTTTTTATTTTTTAAATTGAGATAGGTTCTTGCTAAATTACACAGGCTGCCTCTGGCCACGAACGTGTGATTCCCCTGCCTCTGCCTCCCAAGTCACTTGGACAACAGGCATGTACCACCATCCCCAGCTATAAGACAACCCACTACATGTGGATAAAAACATGTCCTGTCCAGCATTCCATAAATGAAAGAATTAGCATTTTTATCACATCAGAAGTTAAAATAAATATCTTTCATAAATCATCTTATTACACAGATGACAAAAGTTCAAACTTTAGGGCTTAGTCTCATAAGATTAAAATCTCCTTAAGAGCAAGACACCATCATAATTCATCAGATAATAGACATACAATCAATAACAAATTAGCAATAACAAGAAACACCACACAATTTTAACTCTATTGGTTATATTAACCTTTTAGGAATTCCTTTTAGGAATTTTTTTTAACTTCTTTCTTTGCTCACCATGTGCTCATTTGTGCAGGAAGGTAAAGTGGCTAGAACACTAACATAATTCTTGCCCTCAAGGTATCCACAGTTCAGCTGGGGGAGGGGGAGTAACCCACAGGGAAAAGCTTCATTGACACCGGATTTATCAATGATTTCTACATGTAACACCAAGAGCATAGGAAACAACAACAAAAAAATTGTACTTCATCAAAATTATGAATTTGGCCAGGTGCACATGCCTATAATGCCAGCAACTAGGGAAGGTGAGGCAAGACGATTCCAAGTGCAAGGCAAAAGGTAGCTTGTGCAACTAAGCAAAACACTGTTGCAAACTGAAAAATAAAAAAGAGGTTGGGGGCCGGGCGTGGTGCCCCACGCCTGTAATCCCAGCGGCTCTAGCGGCTAGGGAGGCGGAGGCAGGAGGCTCGCAAGTTCGAGACCAGAGGCAGTCTGCGTAACTTAGTGAGACCCTGTCTCAAAAAACAGTAAAAAAATGGGCTGAGGGTGCAGCTCAGTGGTCCAGCACTTGCAGAGCATGCAGGCACAAGGCCTTGGGTTCAATCCCCAGTACCGCCAAAAAAAAAAAAAAAAAAAAAGAGGTTGGGGGAGTGCAGCTCAGTGGTAGAGCACTTACCTAGAACGTGCAAGGACCTGGATTCAACACGCCCTAGTATTGGAAAAAAAATTATAAACTTTTGTCCACCAAAGGACACTATCAACAGAGTAAACAGGCAATTCATGGGTGGCTATCATTTTTTTAGAAAAAGGTATTGATGATGATGCGGAGAAATCAGAATCCTTGGTGAACTGCTGATAGTGATGCAAAAGGTACAGCTGCCATAGAAAACACTATGGTGGTTTGTCAAAATACTAAACAGAATTACTGTATTATCCAGCAATTCCACTACTGTATATACTGCCCCAAAGAACAGAAAGCAAGAACTCAAACAGGTATTCGTAAACCCATATTGATTGCAGCATTACGAACAAGAGCCAAAAGGGAGAAGTAACCCAAGTGTCCATCAACAGACAAATGGATAATGACATATTATTCAGTCTTAAAAAGGAAGGAAATTGCCAGGTGGCACACACCTATAATCCGACCACTGAAGGCCAAGGCAGGAGGATTGTGAGCTCAAAGCTAGCCTGGAGAGAGTTGTAGGCTACATGGCAAGACCCTGTCTAGGGGAGAGGGGCCACATTTCTCCAAAATACAGCTCACCTCACCATCTTCCTGTCTCAATTCCCTGCTTGTACATGCACATAAATACAAGTCTTCTGTAAGCATTGTTGTTGCTGTTAGGTGAGTCGGTCTGACTCATAGCAACCGTTATAGAGCTTTCAACGGCTGATTGTTTCAGGATTACTTCAGAAGTGGATTGCCACATCCTTCACCCATTTTTGCTGTGCTGGAGATTGAACTTGGGTCCTCAGAGAGTGCAGAACAGCACTCTACCAACTGAACTAAATCCCAGTCCTCTGTAAGGACTGTTGTTGTTGTTGTCAGGTGCCGTGGAGTCGGTATCCGACTCATAGCGACCCTCATAGGGTTTTCAATGGCTGATTGTTTCGGGATTGCCTTGGGAGTGGATTGCCAGGTCCTTCTCCCATTTTTGTAGTGCTGGGAATTGAACTTGGGACCTCAGAGACTGCAGCGCAGCGCTCTACCATCTGAGCTAAATCCCAGCCCCCTGTAAGGATTAGCAGGAGTTAAAAAGCTTATCAGCTCATCAAATTCCCTCTTACAGCTTTAGAATAAAATCCAAACATGGCCCTCTATAACCTGGCCTCTGCCTCTCTGGCAATGTCATGTGAGGCCTCTCCCCACCCCAAGAGTACTCAAGCTCCAGAGGTCTCCTCTAAACCTCTTGGCCTCTAAATACATGGAGTCTCTGAAAATGTCTCAAGCCCTTTACACCTGCAGAGGATCCTGTTCCTTCTATGGAGATCTTCACCAGCACACAGACCATCACCACCCTCAACAAACAGGGGTGTCCATCATGTATCCCACTGTTACTTTATCAAAGAAATTCCAAGACCCTGCAGTTACTTTGGATCTAAACATCTGGTTTAGGTCTCCAGAAGAGAAAGAAGTCTCATTACGGGTATGTTGAATCTGGGAAGCCCTTGGAACATCCAAGGAGCTCCCTAGTACACAAGTGACCATGGGTCAAGAGAAACATATGCACTCAAAATAGAGGGTTGAAAGTAAGCACTTAAGGTTGATGACAGACTGCACAGGGCACTGATTCTCAACTAGGAGGAAGAGGACACCCCTCATCTCTAAATCACTATACAGAATGAGATGTTACTGATGGGAATAAAGGTAATGCCACATCAATGGTGTAGAAAATCAAAATACTTAGGATAGAGCCCAATGTGTGAGACAGGGAGGGAGAGGAATAAGAGACAAAAATAAAAACCAGAAGAATGATGTTGAAATTCCCACTCATATGGCCTTTTATGCTTCTCATTACTTAGTCCTTTCATGTGACAAACCTCAACTCACACACGTCATCAGTTCAAATGTAACCACCTCTCAGAACTCTTCCTGAGTTTACCCAAATGAACTTATTAGCTCCTTCTCCATGTCTCCACAAGTTTCTTCTGTTGTTAGTATTGTAAGATTTGACCCAGCCAGGCATGGTGGTGCCCACCTGAATCCCAGCACTGGTAAAGCTCAGACATTAGGATGAGACTTCAAGGCCAGCCTAGGGTACAAAAGTGACACCCAGTCTCAAAAACAACAATTAAAAAAGACAACTCTCACACAGTAGTTTCTCATCAGTATTGTTACAGCATTAGAGCAGTCTGCCTCGTACTACAGCTGAGAGTGTGTGTCCTCCATTAAACTGAGAGTCCTTAGGGGCAAAGCCCATATCTTAATTACCCATGAGCTCTCAAAGAAAGAGGATAAAAATATACTTTTTTAGCTTAATGAAAGTAAAGAGAGGTAAGTGATTGAGGAGAGACTATGGATAATTCCTCCACTCATCGCTCTTGTAAAACAAATAGTGAACATATCTATCTAGTGTGATTTACAACTTAAATTTCTTAAAGTAACACCCACCTGTAGAGTCTTTAAAAAATTACTGATAAACAAAATATCCTCTTACTAAAATGCCTATCCTGTCACAATATAATGACGTAAGCACTTCCTTCATCATAAAGATGAAATGGCCTTAATTTAGTGGGAAACTTAACAAAGCATACTCTTTTCTAAATTATTGCAAATTCTATACAAAACACACACGCACACACACACACACAAATGTTACAACAAAGACTCAGAAGGACATAAGAGAGTGTCAACCTTGGATTTAGGCCAATGGCTGTCTGCATTGTTGAGTAGTCTTTGCTGCCAAACTAAGGTTAGACATTCAATCAACATTTTTTCCAAAAAATTCTTGGGGGGGCGGAGAGGGGAGGGAGAGAATCCTTTAAAAGTCAACAACAGGCCGGCGCGATGGCGTATGCTTATAATCACAGCACAGAGTGGAGAAGGGGAAACCAAGGGAGGAGGATTTCGAGTTCCAGGCCAACCTGGGCTACACAGTGAAATCCAAAAACAAAAACGCACCAAAAAAAAAAAAAAAAAACTCACCACCAACAAACAAAGACTATAATGCCACTTCTGGAAACTAGGACTAAGAATGGAGTCCAATTAATAAGCACGGGGTGGCTGAGAAATTTCAAAGTAAAAGTTAACATGGTACACGCCTAAAGTCCACACGGGTGTGGCGCCCCTTTACCAACAAGATGTTATTTGAGAACTGACTTTCTTATCACTTGGGCCGGAATGCGGGTTCCGCCAAGGTCTGGTCCCAAACACACGGAAGTTTCAGTGGTGGGGAGTGGGATCAGCGGACATAAAATCAGACAACAATCGCTTCGCTGAGAAACACAACTGCCTGAACACACCCGCCCAGGGACACCGCCTGGACGCGCCACCGGAAGGAGGCAGCTAGGGGCGCAGCGCGGAGCCCAAGTGCTCGCCGAGGCCCCAGAAACAAAGTTGAGAGAGCGGGAGAAAGTTTTCCGAGAGCAAGCGCAGCGGCTGCGCGGGGCCTGCGGCGTCTCTTCCCCAGCCGCTGCGGCTCCTCAACTTCCTAAGCGCCAGAAAGCGCGGACCCCGCCTGTCCTTGGCCCAGGCCGAGCCCGCAGGAAAGCGGCAGCCGGCCGAACGCCCTACTCCGGGAAGCGTCGCCAGATAGTGCCCCGCCAACTCCCCGGAGGCCGGGCCTGGGACGGCTGGGCCGGAGGAACCCCGAGCCCGGCTGGGAGCCCGTGCCCGCGCGTAGGAAAGTGCGAAGGTACCTGCGGCGAGCGGGGCGAGCGCAGCAGAGCTCCTGAAGCGCAAAACCGACAGCGGCCGCTTTGTCTCCCTCCCGTCCGGCTCCTAGGAGGAAATGGGCCGCCAGGCATCCGCGCCCCTGGCCCGCCCCCAGCCCGAGGCCCCCGCCCCGCCCCGCCCCGGCCGCGCTTCCCGGCACCTCCCTCCGGCACGCTCTTCCGAACACCTCCTGCTGCCGCCCCGCTCTCTTTTCCTGGGTTTTCCAGGGGATCCCCACGTTGAAGAGAGCCTGGCAAAGCCAGGGCGGGACCCCCAAATGACCTCTTCCTTTCCGTCCCCCATTCCAGAATTACTTCATCCCAAGCATTTAGTGAGCACCGAGACGGGAGTGCACCCCCTCCCCCGAGGAGGAGCGGTGACTCCTAGAACAGCCAGCGAATGGAGGAAGTCTGGGGGAGGGCAGGTGAGTCACCGATCGGCTCACAGGTGAGTCTTGGGCGCGGTCCCGGCCGACCCCGCCCCCGTCCAGTACCCCTGGGACGGGGAGCAGTGACGCGGGGTCCTGGGCACGCTTCTCTAGGGAGTAACAAGTATCCCCGAGTCCTGGGCTCCCAGAAAAGTGCTCTAGGCCCCACGCCCTAGCTTTAGAGAAAAGGAAAGCGAAGCTAAGTAAAAGTCCCACAGCTCAAGGCAGAATGGAACTGGAACTCTAATAAAGTGAGGGGGAAGTCTCCCCGCAATTCACATAACCAGTCCCCGTATTCAGCAGACGCAGAAACCCAAAGTCCTCCTGAACCAGAAGAGGCCCTCTCAGAGCAGCGGCCCCTCCTAGGATTGTCCCCTTCTCCCCTCACACACAAATTTGAGGGATTGTCTACTATACTTGTCCTAGCCACTTAGGGAATTTTATTCTCACCCTTCCTTTCCTATTTTCTTGATGAATACTCCAAAAACAAAAGTAGAAAACAAAATATTATAAATTCACCATCAGCCTGATATAGAAAACCCTGAAGTTAACCAGGGATGATGCACACCTGTAATTCCAGTATTCAGGAAGCTGAAAAAGGAGAGCTCAACGCCAGCCTAAGCTACATAGTGAGGTCCTGAAAAGAAAAAGAAAAAGGAGAGGAAAGGAGAGAAGGAGGGAGCAAGAAAAAAGAAAAGCCTAATGTTTCTCCTGGATCAAGGAATGAGGGAAAAAGATCGATTTCCGTATTGGCCTATAAATCCAAATTAGAGCAAGACAATATCCACAGTTGGCTTTGTGCCGAGTACTGAGCAGGGTGCCAGGGAGACCTGCCCTGGACATATTTACCCTCTACTCCTCAAATCTCCCTCTCCCCCAAGGAAGGCAAACTCCTGGAAGACAATGCTCAACACCATGCTCACCCCCACCCCAGGGAGTCCCCAGTGAACCTCTGTGGGTGAATGTGCACACTGTAATTCAACACACCATGGGTTTATGCTAGTTAAAAGATACTAACAAGCTGTACTCCGTGACACACATTTGTAATCCCAGTGATTCGGGAGTCTGAGATAAAAGGATTGTGGTTCAAAGCCAGAGTCAGCCTGCACAATTTATCGAGATTCTGTCTCAAAATAAAAATAAATAAATAAAAAGGGGGCTAGTCATGCAGCTCAGTGGTAGAGCACTTGCCTAGCATTTGCAAGGCCCTGGATTCAATCCCCAGTTCATAAAAAAAAAAAAAAAAATGCTGACAAAGAGCAATAGGACCATGAAGTAGGGTACAGAGCAACCTACAAAATAAAGAATAGGGCTAAGCCAGGCGTAGTGGCTCATGCCTGTAATCCCAGCACTCAGGAAGCTGAAGCAGGAGAATCACAAGTTCAAGGGGCCATCCTGAGCTACACAGTGAGAACTTACCATAAAATAAAATAAAATAGGAAAACACATGGCAAGACCCTGTTGTTGCAGTGGTTCCTGCATCTACCACATGCAATGGCTGGCACCTGTAATCACAGCGACTTGGGAGGCAGAGGGAGGAGGATCACAAGTTCAAGGCTAGAGGCAGCCTGTATAATTTAGGGAGACCGTGACTCAGAATTTTTAAAAATTTTTAAGTGGGCTAAGAGTGCAACTCAGTGGTAGAGCACTTGGAAAGTACATGTGAGGCCATGTGTTCAACCCCCAAGTACCACCCAAAAAAAGAAAAAAAAAAAGAAAAGAAAAGAAGGAAAGAAAGAAAAAGAAAGAGAAAAGAAAAGAAAAAGATAGAGAGAAAGAGGGAGGAGGGAGGGGCCTGGGAATGTAGCTCAATGGTAGAGAGTTCACCTACCATGCACAAAGAGTGCATGGGACATTCAATCCCTAGCACTTGGGAGTGAAAGGAAGGAGGCGAGGAGGACAGAAGAAAGGCAGGCCGGTAGGCAGGCTTCAGGGTCTTTGCTCCTGTAGTCATCTCTGTCTGGAGTAGCTATGCCTTCCCCTCACTTTGCCTGGTAATGTCAGAACATAGTAATCAATTAATAAATATATGTTTGAAGTAATAAGAGACTGAGTTAAAAGACTTCACATCATAACTTTGTATATCCATCACTTCACTTAGCTACTTAATTTGCAAGACCCCTTGTACTAAAATTGTTAAATAAGCATGGGGCCCTGAAGATGAAAGTACAGGGTTTATTTTGAGAAAAGAAAGGTCATGTGACAAAAAGAATATAATGAAAGACTTGCAGTGTGCTGCCCAAGCTGAGGGGAATTAATATACTAATTCTGAGAAACTAAAAAGCTTATTCCCCCATGTGTCTGTCAACTTGTCTTTCTGTGGGGGCTTGTATGTTGCTGTGATGCTGAAAGCCACCAGTATTTCAGATACTAGCAGGGCCACTCATGGTAGACAGGTTTCAGCTGAGCTTCCAGACTAAGACAGACTAGGGAGAAGGACCCAGCAGCCCACTCCTGAAACAATTAGCCATTGAAAACTGTATGAATAACAGGAAAGGAAAATGAGCCCCCCAGACTGAAAGGCATTCAGAAAACACTGGGGAAGAGTTGCCTCTTCAAAGTAGAGTCGACCTTAATGATGAGAATGGAGTAAAGCCCCTGGGACCTCCTTTTGCTGATGTAGCATGACTCAGAAAGTAGAAAAACAGTGGTTACAACATTGGGCTCAAACATAAAAAGATTGTGTGCATGGCACAGTGTTGAATAGTGTGTCATTTGGTTGTACATAGTGTCATTTTGAGTTGGATCTGATTCGATGACACCTAACAACAACAAAAAGCTTACTGTAAAAACTTGAGCATTATGTCTCAGACAATTACTGTCTGAGGAAGTAAATAAAAACTGAACAAAAATGACTTGATCCCTGTCCTCACACCACTTAAAATGTAATTATACTGCCAAGTGTGGTGATATGCACTTGTAATCCCAGCATTTGGGAGTCTGAGTCAGGAAGATCACAAGTTCAACATCACCTTGGGCTACGTATGGAGTTCAAAGCTAGCCTGGGCAACTTAGGGAGACTCAGTCTCAGAAAAAACAAACAGAAAATGACAAACCATTAAAAAGGGCCAGGGGCAAATGTGAAGATAGGGGTGAAAGATATAAGCAGGGTTAGGGTTCAGTAACCTGAGGAAGTGACCTCAGGTTATAGCCCACTCAAGGCAAGTTTCACCACTCACGTATCTACCAAATTGCTTTTGTTTTTTTGAGACACAGTCTTGCCATGTAGACCAGGCTGTCCTGGAACTCACTAAGTAGAACAGGTTAGACTTGAACTAGCCTCAATTCTCCTGTCTCAGCCTCCCAAGTATTGGAATTATAGGCATGTGCCACCACACCTGGTCTCAAACGGCCTTTTTTTTTTTTTTTTTGCAGTACTGGGGGTTGAACCCAGGGCCTCAACGCTTGTGTGCTTTGCAAGTGCTGGACCACTGAGCTGCACCCACAGCCCATTTTTTTTGCTTTTTTGCTTTTTTGCTTTTTTGCTTTTTTGAGACAGGGTCTCGCTAAATTACACAGACTGCCTCTGGTGTTGAATTTGCAATCCTCCTGCCTCTGCCTCCCAAATCGCTGGGATTATAAGCGTGTGCCACTGCACCCGGTTTACTTCAAATGGCTTTTATCAAGATCCCTAGTGGCCTCCATGTTATAAATCCAATAGTCTCCTTCCTCAGTTGTCTTATATAATCAGCAGCAATGAGTCATTGTCCATCTCAAAATAGTTTTTTCATTGAGCCTCCAGGGCACCAGGCTCTTCTGATTTTCCTCCAACCTCCCGAGCTGTGCTTCTTAGTCTCCTTTGATGATGCCTTCTAAATCCTTTCCACCTATAAATGTTAGAGCAGTGGTTTTCCAAGTGGACTCTGGGGGACCCTGGAGGCCTTTCCAGGGATTAATGAGGTAAGAACTATTTTCATAATGAAACTAAAGTATAATTTGCCTTTTCCACTCCCATTCTCTCATGTGTGTTCCAAAGGCTACATGATATATTATATCACATCTCACATGTGGAAATACATGTGAGAATCTAATTATCTTTTATTAAACCAAAGAGATTTGCAAAAATGCAAAACAATAACACTTCTCCATGAATTTTCCTTTGTTTTAGAAAACATTGTTATTTTTCTTTTTTAAAAAAGTGTTTTTACAGTTACTTATAATGGTTTTGCTGCTGTTATTGGTAAGTGAATTAGTGAATATCTTAAAATTTCTTGTTTTAATTTCTAATAGAGTAAATATTGATAGATGAAACTTAACATAAGCAAGAGCTCTTTGAGATCCTTAAATTTTTTTAAGAGTATAAAAGGATCTTGAGATCAAAAATGCTTAAGAATTGCTATTAGAGTATCTTAGGGCTCCATCTATGGACCTCTTTTTCTATGTGCTGTCAAAACATTGATGATCTTATCTAGTCTTTTGGCTATGAATATACTGATAATTCCACATTTACTTCTCCAACCTGAACCTTCCCCCCCCCAACCCCGAATGCTGGACATGCGTATCCTGCTTTGTACTTGATGTCTGTATTTGGATATCCTATAGGCATCTAGACATCTCAAACTTTACATGGTGTCCAAAACTGATTTCCTGATACCTCTCCCCAAAACTGCTGACCTCAGTTTTCTTCATTTCCTTAGATGACAATTCTACTCTCCAGAAACCTTGGAGTCATCTTTAGCTATTTTCTGTCTCTCACACACCTTATGTTTTGTTTTTTTATTTTTTGTTTCTTTGTTTGTTTTGTTGTTTGGTGTTGGTTTTTTTTTTTTTTTTTTTTTTTTTTTTTTTTTTTTTTTTTTTTTTTTTTTTGGTGTTACTGGGGGTAGAACCCAGGGCCTGGCGCTTGCATGCTCTGCAAGTGCTGGACCACTGAGCTTCACCCTCAGCCCATTTTCTACTTTTTTGAGACAGGGTCTCACTAAGTTACACAGACTGCCTCTGGTCTCGAACTTGCCATCCTCCTGCCTTAGCCTCCCAAGCCGGTGGGATTACAGGCGTGCACCACCATGCCTGGCACACCTTATGTTTGATTCCTTCAAAATATATTCAGAATCCCCCAACCTTTGACTGTCTCCATTGTTACCATCTTGGGGTTTTTTGTTTTGTTTTGTTGGGGGGTTTTTTGGTTGGTTAGTTATCATTTTGGTTTTTTGAGACAGAGTCTTTCTACATAGCTTAGTCTGGCCTTGATCTCAAGATCTTCCCTCAGCCTCCAGAGTGCTAAGATTATAGGTGTGCACACCATGCCTAGCTCATTGTTATCTTGAAATAAGCCATCATTATCTCTTACACTGAATTTCATGGGAGGCTCCTAACTGATCTCCCTATTTCTGCCTTTGACTCAGTCTAGTCTCAATTCAGCAGCCTAAGTGATCTTATTAAAACATAAATCCAAACATGTCACTCCTGCTCTTCCCAAAACCTCAAATGGCTTTCCTGTTAGTCACAGTTCAAAGCCACAGTCCTTATAAGGGCCTCTGGAGCTCATTTGCCCCACATACTTCTCTGACACAGTGGCCTGTTTACTATTCCTAAAATATTTCAGGCAGGCTCTTGCCTTAGGGCCTTTCCTTTCTGCCTGGAATGCTTTTCTCCAAATACTTCCCTGACTCAATCCCTTACCTCTGCCAGGTCTTTGCTCAGCTGTCACTTGCTCAGTGGGGCTTCTTGGTCACCCTATCTAAAATTGCAACCCCTGTCACCTTCTAACATACAAAGTCATACTTTTCAAATATATTTTTATTTATACATACATTATACAGAAGGCCATATATATAATGATACATATAATTCATTGCTTTTTCCTGTCTTCCTCCAACTAGAATTTTAGCCATATGAGGGCTAGAATTTTTGTCTGTTTTGTCCAATGCTATATTTCTGGTGCCTAGAGTAGTGCTTGGCACATAGCATGTCCCTCAGTAAATATTTGTTGAATGAATGAAAGAACTGAAGTGAAATCTGGAAAAGATAGGGAGAGAATGAGTTTAAGTCTAGATCAAGAGGATAGCAAGTTTGGGCCTTGAGTCCCATTCTAGGAAAAAAAGTTCTGATTTGGGAGCTGCTGAGCTGGGCAGAGTCTGACTGGAAAGGGTTTTGTAAGGCTTTCGACTTTACTATTAGGGGAATGGGGAGCCACAAAAGATTTAAAACAAAGGAATGAAATGATCATATTTTGATTTTTAAAAATTCACTTTGGAAGAGAGATGATAATAAAGCAATGCACATAATGTCCCACTTAAATTTGAACATTGTACACATATTCGGCTTTATGATTGGTTGGTTCTTGTCTTTTTGAGACAAGATCTCACTTTGTAGCCTAAGCTGGCCATGAACTTGCAATCCTCCTGCATCCACCTCCTGAGTGCTATGATTACAGGCATGTGTCACCACACCCAACCACATATTCATTTTAATGCTCTTTTCTCATAGCAGCTGAACCCTTTAAAACATATCACTCCTCTGTTCAAAACCCTCCAGTGTTTCCTATCTCATTCTGAATAAAATCTGCATGATCTTGCCTAGTCACAACAAACCTGACTTTGAGATGGGCATGGTAACCCAAGCCTATAATCCCAGAACTCAGGAGGCAGAGGTAAAAGGATTACCAATTTGAGGCCCCCCCTTGGCTGCACAGCAAGACCCTGACTCAAAACAAACAAACAAAAGACCTGCCTTTGGTTTTTCCTTTCTATCTTTCCACTTAAGCCCACATTGGAGTCCTAGACATTCCTGTAAAGAATCAGCCACTCTCCTGCCACAGGGCCTTTGCATTTGCAGTTCCTTGTGCTTGGAATGCTCTTGCCCTGATAGCCACGTGGCTCACTCCATCACTTCTTTCAGATCTCTACCCAAATGTTGCCTTGACCAGAAAGTTTTCCCTGATCACTCATAAAATAGCACTAATATCTGCAGGTGCGAAACACAGCTTTTGCTCCAAAGGGAATGAGAGAGAGTTTGAGAGTTTATTCTCAATCAAATATAAGTGACCATGGCTCAGAAACACGGATTCAGGTTTCACTGAATGACATGTTCCACTGTGGAGGAGGTTACATAAACTTTTATAAACATAGAACAAAAGAGAGTCATAAATCAATGTAGGTGGGTTAGAGCAAAGCAGGGGAAACCTATAGATTTCAGATGCTGTCTTATAACATTCTTAGCTTTTGTGTTGGTGGAAACTGGTGGTCTGCTAAGTAGTATATGCCAAAGATTTCACCTAATAATCACAGGGATGTTAGGTCAGTTACAGAGGTTGGTAATCAATGGCTATTAAAGGGACTAAAGATAACCCAAGATAATTTTGGCTGTTCTGCAACATTCCATCTCTCCACAGTCTCAAGATTCTAGTCTGCAAAATCTTTAACACAGATGTGGCTTTTTTAGAGAACTTTAGTTCATACACCCACTTCCCTTTCCTCCAATTTATTTCCTCACCCTACTGTAGTTCATAGTACTTATTACCACCTAACACATGTCATTGTGTTCAGCAGTAACCCTGTGGCATCTGATCCTGTCAGATCTCAGAAGCTAAGCAAGGTCGGGCCTGGTTAGTACTTGGATGGGAGATCGCCTAGAAACACCAGGTGCTGTAGGCTTGGGAGATGGTCCGGCAACCCATTCCCAAAAGTCACTCCGCCATTGAAAACCCTATGAAGCTGGGCGCGGTGGCGCACGCCTGTAATCCCAGCGGCTGGGAAGGCAGAGGAAGGAGGATCGCAAGTTCAAGACCAGAGGTAATCTGCATAATTTAGCAAGACCCTGTCTCAAAAAAGTAAAAAAAAAAAAAAAAAAAAAAAAAGGGCTGGGGGTGCAGCTCAGTGGTCCAGCACTTGCAGAGCATGCACGCGCGAGGTCCTGGGTTCAACCCCCAGTACTGCAAAAAAAAAAAAGAAAAGAAAAAAAAAACCCTATGAACAGCAGAGAAGCACTGACAATAGTGTTTCTCCTGTTGTACGTAGGGTTGCTATGAGTCAGATACCGACTCAACAGCACCTAAAAACAACACATATTATTTACTTATAGTCTGTCTTCCCCTGTTAGAATGTAGCATCATTAAAACAAATATTTTCTCTTCTGTTCATTCTTGTAGTCCTGATACCTAGAACAATGCCTCACAGGTAATAGGTACTTAATTGAATGAATGGTTATAAGTCTGTGAAGATATACTGCAAAGCATTACAGTAGTTACATGCAAGGAAGGGAATGAGGGGACTGTTATGGTTTATAGTACATGGTATGGAAGATAGCATAGTGCCTGGAACGTAAAATATATTTTAAAAATATTTGTAGAGCCAGGTGCAGTGTTATGTGCCTGTAATCCCCCAGCTACGCAAGAGGCTGAGGCAGGAGGATTACAGTTTTGAGAATACATTGGGCAACTTAACAAGACCCTGTCTCAAAGATGATAGATAGATAGATTGATTTATAAAAAAAGAAGCGCCAGGCACAGTAGTGCACACCTGTAATCTCAGCAGCTCTGGAAATGGAGGCGGGAGGATTCTAAGTTCAAGACCACAGGCAATCTGCGGAACTTAGTGAGACCCTGTCTCAAAAAGTAAAAAAAAAAAAAAAAATGGGCTGGGGGCACAGCTCAGTGGTCCAGCACTTACAAAGCATGCAGTTGTAAGGCCCTGGGTTCAACCCC
>VMDO01008503.1:62884-83661 GCA_007922755.1 Pedetes capensis
AAAAAAAAAAAAAAAAAAAAAAGAATAAATGGCTATAGATACAGGAGGAAAACCAGGTGTCATCAAAGCCAAAGATTTGGTCACTGATGTCAATGGATGGCATTTAGGCTGAAATCTTGGGTTTCAACTTATTTTACCTTGCTGAACATTATTGTTGTTGTTAGGTGCCATCAAGTCATATCCAACTCATAGCGACCCTCATGGGGTTTTCAATAGCTGACTATTTCAGGATTGCCTTGGGAGTGGGTTGCCACATCCTTCTCCAATTTTTACGGTGCTGGGAATTAAACCCAGTACCTCAGAGGGTGCAGAGCAATGCTCTACCAACCGACCTAAATCCCAGCCCCAATGCTTAAAATAGTGCACACAAACACAAAGTTTAAGGCTATATGAAGAAAAAACAAACAAAAAGTCAGCAAGACTTTATGGAGCATTCTAAAAAGTATCTTGGAACAATAATTCCAAAATGTCACTAACAAATTGTTGGTAGGCAACAGAAACAATGAGTGAATACAGATGACTCATTCATCAATACATCTAACATGTATTGGTTTAACTTGGTTTATATTACAATGCAACAATTCTTTTTTGATAGACCTTTCCATGCCCTGTGAAAATCTGAAAATGCCAGACAAAAAGAGAATTATTAGAATGGTGAATACAGAGAATCAGGTTTCCATAATAAAGCCCACTGATACTTTAAAGGGAAGAAAAAAAGCATAACCTTTCTCCTCCATCCCCTTCTTTTTAAATGACATCTTTTTATATGTAATTGTGCTCTCTTGTTACAGTCTTTAACTTTTCCCCCTGTAACTTTTTACAGGTTCTTTTTCCTGTTGCTGTCAACAAAAATATGAATATGAAAGGGGTGGGAAGCATTTGTTTTTAGGTACACATCTTTGATCATATCAGAGAAGAAAAAATCATGAACACCTACTACTTACGATTTTAAGAACTAAATCTTGATTCCAGTTTTTGAAGGGAAGATGAATAACAAGAATAAAGAGATGCTTATACAACTTTCATAAGTGTCAAGGGCCCAAGTTGGGTTCTTTTTATTTAAAATTTAACTCACTGCTTACAGCCAACTGTATCCTGCATTAAAAGGAGGCCTGGATTTGAATTGCTGAAGGTGGTGCCTTTACATGCCCCATAGGGACCTATATGGGCACTCTGATTCTTGTTGTTGTTGTTAGGTGCCTTCAAGTCAAGTCTGACTCATAGCAACCCTTTGTATAGCACATCTAAACACTTCCCAATTCTGTGCCAGGCACACGATCTTAAGCCAAGGCATTCTTTGTTTTTGATTTATCTATACTGAATTTGGAGCTAGGTTGACTGGAGTCAAGCAGGCTGAGTTAGCTGTGGGATTATCAACCTCTGTGAACTCACAGTGGAGTCTGGCAAGCCTAAAATCCATTGTGGCTACCTCCATCAATTCTTAGCAGCCCAGCTTCTTTATTCCTTTAATCACAATACATCTCTCCACTGTCTCTCTGTGAGTCTGGCAGGACCTGGCTTCTATCACAAAGAGTTATTTTTATGTTCATTCATTCATCCATTAATTTGCTTATTAAACAAATATTTTGTAGCGCCTCAAATGAGAAGACCCTCACTAGTCTCTCAGTTTCTCATACTGTGAGGGCTTGCTTGTTGCTGTGATGCTGAAAGCTATGTGACTGGTATAACAGATACCAGCAGGGTCACCCACAGTGGACAGGTTTCAGCTGAGCTTCTGACTAAAACAGAGTAGGGAGAAGGACATAGCATCCCACTCCCAAAACAGCCATTGAAAATCCTATGAATAGCAGAGAAACATTGTCAAATATAGTGCTGGAAAATGAACCCCCATGTTGGAAGGCACTCAAAAGACAACTGGGGAAGAGTTACCTCCTCAAAGTAGAGTCAACCTTACTGAGGGGAATGCAGTAAAACCCCAGGGACTTCCATTTGTTGATGTGGCACTATGCAAAATAAGAAGGAACAACTGTAAACACCCATTAATAATTGGAACATGGAATGTATACATACTAAGTACATTCCATACTATAAATTGAGGAAAAATAGAAATCATCAAAAGGGAAATGGATTGCATAAACATCCACATTCTAGGCATCGATGAGCTAAAATGGAATGGTATGGGCCATTTTGAATCAGATAATCATATGGTCTACTGTGCTGGGGCATAACAATTTAAAGTGAAATGGGGTTGCATTCAACATCAAAAAAGACATCTCCCGCAAAGTGCAGTGGTCCACTACTTTAATCCAAGCAGCTCAGGAGGCAGAGGCAGAAGGATCCCAAGTTTGAGACCAGAGACAGTCTGCATAATTTAGTGAGACCCTGTCTCAAAAAGTGAAAAAATGGGCTGGGGATGCATCTCAGTGGTCCAGCACTTGCAAAGCTAGCAAGCACGAGGCCCTGGGTTCAACCCCAATACCATTAAGAAAAAAAAAAAAAAGCCTTTCAAGATCTATCCTGAAGTACAGTGCTGTCACTGATAGAATAATATCCATATGTTTACAAGAAAGATCAGTTAATATGACTATTATTTAAATTTATCCATCCACCACTAAGACCACAAATGAAGGGAAGATTTTTACCAGCTTCTGCAGTCTGAAATTAACTAAACATGAAATCAGGATGCACTGATAATTATGGGTGACTGGAATGCAAAAGTTAGAAACAAAGAAGAAGGCTCAGTAATTGGGAAATATGGCCTTGGTGAGAGAAATTATTCTGGAGATCTTTGATAGAATTTTGTCAGACTAATTGTTGTACCCAGCAGCTCCACCCCAGAAAAGTACTCTAAGACACAAACAAACAGATCTGGAGCAGAAAAGTTTATTTAGACCGGCCTGGCTGGCTACTTTCAGTCCCGGGAGTGGACTTTCAGAAAGCAGCAGCTGACTCACATTGGTTAGGGACTTTATAGGGTAGGGGGCAGAGAAGGAGAATTACAGACACAGGAACTTTTTTATTGTAAAGGGGTGGGGGGTACAAAGTAAGTTTCCATTTTTCCAAAACTCAGCCCATTACAGGAATTCCCGAATTTGACCTTTTACAAGGTTATCTTGTGACACCACCTTTTTCTTAATCCAGCCCTTCAGCAGGCACAGCCATCTTGTGACACAGCTACACTTATCACCTTTTGTTGAGGGCTGGTTTTCAAGGAACCAGTGATTTTAAAGTGACCTTAGGCCTGCTTTCACATAACGCCCTTTTCATGGCAAATACATTTTTTTCACCAAGATAAACAGCAACTATACACATTTACTTCACTAAGTGGAACATACAGGAACCAAATTCATTACATTTGTGGAAAGAGACAATATCAAAAGTTGGAACAAGGCCAGGTGATGATTGTAAATCAGACCATCAACTTCTCATATAAAGATTCAAATTGAAACTGAAAAAAATTAAAACAAGTGTACAAGAGCCAAGGTATGATCTTGAGTATATCCTACTTGAGTTCAGAGACCATTTCAAGAACAGATTTGATGTGTTAGACACTAATGATTGAAGACCAGATGAGTTGTGGCATGACATCAAAGACACTATTCATGAGGAAAGCAAAAGGTTATTAAAAAGACAAGAAAAAAAAGAAAAGACCAAAGTACATGTCAAAAGAGATTGAAACTTGCCCTTATGTCGGCAATCATTTGGGGGTCCCGGAGAAAGATCTAGAGGTGGCTTGGGTGGAGATTTGTCTGACCCAGGTAGAGGCCTGAACCTTATCCAAGTTTTACCCTATTCTTGCCCCTCCCATTCATAACTTGGGACATAGAGTTGAGGGTCCTAGAAAGAACTCCAGGAACGGAGGCTTTTCTAGCCCACTTGGAAGACTAACATCTATCCTCCAGGCTGGCGACCTTTGTCCCACATCCTGATATTCCATACTTTCCCCTCGCATTGAGTGATCCAAGGTTGCCCCCAAACAGCCTAGCTCCGGTGTGGCCTCTTTCAATCTGATTGGCTGCCCAGAGCCACCTGATTGGTCAGAAAAGGAAGCTCGGTGATTGACCTGACCTGTGCCTAACCCCCCTATCAAAATTTTTCTTTTTCAAATCCCTAGTTATATAACTGCCACACACAGTACAAGCTGCTCTCTGATTGGCTATTTCTGGGTTCATGCCCCCTTCATCAAAGCTATATGAACCACCACTGAAGATACTAGCTCCCCTTTTATCCCTTGCATTCTTAATCTTCCCCTGTTCACCTGCTCTCTGAGCCCCTTCAAACCTGACCCCCACACGCTACTCCTGAGACCTGCAACCTACAGTGCCACCAGTGAAGACATCTGAGGACTACAAGCAAGACTCCATGTCAAGCCCAGGGCCTCCGAAGCAGCAAAGGCTCCAAGCAAGACAGAAGAGCTTTCTGTTTTTCTTCCCCCGCCTTGGGAAGGAGGAGAGCAGGGAAGGTGAACTGCGAGAGGCAACAGGAGACACACCGTGGGACACTTTCATCAAGCATTGTTGTGCTGCATCCCCTTTTGTTCACCTTGGTAGGTGCAGCTTAATAAATTCTGTTCCTGTTTGTAAGAAGGCTCCCAAAGTCCTTCTTTGGCGCCACTGGCTCTTGCCTATTTCCAAGGGTCCCTGAGTACCTGTGTTGAGGCAAGCTCCGTTACCCTGCCGGGCCAGAGTGAACCCCAACACCCTTGAATGTGGAGCAGCTAGAGTAAAAGGGAAAAAAGATGAAGTTGAAGAACTAGACAGAAGATTCCAAAGGGCTGCTCAAGAAAACAAAATCAAATATAATGACATGTGCAAAGAGCTGGAGATAGAAAACCAAAAGGAAAGAACATGCTTTGTCTTTCTCAAGCACAAAGAATTGAATAAAAAACTCAATCCTAGAGTGGCAATAGTGAAGGATTCTACAGGGAAAATATTAAACGATGCAGAAAACATCAAAAGATGGAAGAATACAGAGTCATTGTACAAAAAAGAATTGGTGGATGACGAACCATTTCAAGAGACTGCATATGATCAGAAACCAGTGGTACTTAAGGAAGAAGTGGAAACTGCCTTGAAGGAATTCGCAAAACACAAGGCTCCAGGAATTGATGGAATGTCAGTTGAGATGGTGCAACAAACAGAACCAGGTCTGGAGGCACTTGCTTGTTTATGCCAAGAGATTTGGAAAACAGCTACCTAGCCAATTGACTGGATACAGTTGGCTTTAAGCAATGAGTTAAATTTTAAATAAAAATAATGAAACTTAGGCTTCTGCAGTCTGAAATTAACTGAATATGAAATCAGGATGCACTGATAATTATCAGTGACAAGAATGCAAAAGTTGGAAAGGCTCAAGGTCATACCTTGGCTCTCATATACTTGTTCTAATTTTCTTCGGTTTCAGTTTGAAATTGCATATGCAAAGTTGATGGTCTGATCCATAATCAGCACCTGGTCTTGTTCTGACACTTGATATGGAGCTTTTCCATCACTTCTTTCCCTGAATGTAATCTATTTTTGTTTCAGTATGTTCCCTCCGGTGAAGTCCATGTGTACAGTCACTATCTATGTTGGTGAAAAAATGTATTTGCTATGAAAAGGTCATTAGTCTAACAAAATTCTATCATGCGATCTCCAGCATCATTTCTGTCACCAAGACCATATTTTCCAACTATTAAGCCTTTTTTATTTCCAACTTTTGCATTCCAGTCACCAGTAATTATCAGTATATCCTGATTGCATGTTTGATCTATTTCAGATTGCAGAAATCTGTTAGAAATCTTCTCTATCTTCGTTTGTGGCCTTAGTGGTGGGTGCATAAATTTGAATAATAGTCATATTAACGGTCCTTCCTTGCAGGCATATGGATATTATCCTATCACTGACAGCATTGTATTTCAGGACAGATCTTGAGATGTCTTTTTTGATGATTAGTGCAACCCCATTTCTCTTTAGTTTGTCATTCCCAGCATAGTAGACCATATGATTATCTGACTCAAAAGGGCCCATGCTGGTCCATTTTAGCTCAGCGATGCCTAGAATGTCAGTGTGTATGCACTCCATTTCTTTTTTAATGATTTCTAATTTTCCTTGATTCATACTACGTACATTCCATATTCCAATTATTAATGGATGTTTACAGTTGTTTCTCCTCATTTTGAGTAGTGCGACATCAGTGAATGGAGGTCCCTGGGGCTTTACTCCATTTCTGTCATCAAGGTATACTCTACTTTGAGGAGGCAACTCTTCCCCAGTAGTCTTTTAAGTGCCTTCCAACCTGGGGGGCTCATTTTCTGGCACTATATCTCACAGTGTTTCTTTGCTATTCATAGGGTTTTCAATAGCTAGTTGTTTCTTGTTTCGGGAGTGGTTCACCAGGTCCTCCTCCCTAGTCTATCTTAGTCTGGAAGCTCAGCTGAATCCTGTCTCACCATGGGTGACCCTGCTGGTATCTGAGATACTGGTGGCATAGCTTTCAACCTCATCACAACACACAGTCTCCTACAGTGTGGCAAACTGACAGATGTGAGAGTGTACAGTTAGAACCTAGGAAAAAGGGTCCATGTACAATAGGCTTGGTTGCTTATGGAGCAGATGATCACCAAACACAATTAATGACTCTGTGTGCGTGTGCGTGTGTGTGCGTGTGAATGTTTTCAGCAGCCACTCACACTGAGCCAGGGATGAGGCCGTAACCATTCAAGGACTCTTGGGCAAAGGCTATCAATAAAGAAAGTAGATACCCAGTCACCCATCAGAGGAGGGGAGCTTATTGGTTTATAACCTTGGACTGGAAATACTGGCCAGGAATTATGTTCTCCAGGGAGAAGGGTGGCAGTTTCTCCCCCCTCTGGAGTCTGTAGAATCAAGAAACAATCAAATATCAAGAGGATCCTCACAGGCTAGGTATAGCTCAGTGGTGGAGCACTTCCCTAACACAAAGGAGACCCTGGGTTCCATCCCCGGCATACAATCCTTGATTGTAACTCTTACCCATCTTCATAAGTTCTCAGCCTAAAGAGGCCTTGGGCAAAGGAATACACTTCAAAAAATTCTGGCATTATCTCAAGCCATTTCTTCTTAGGAGTACAATTGGATTAAGATGAAGTTTGGAGTCTAGATCTTAAAAAGAAAAAGTATGAAAGCCCAGCTTTTCCTTGAGTCCATCTCAATTATTTACCAGCAGCAGCACTGCCCATCACAGAGTTGCCAAGAGAAGATTGTAGGTCAATAGAAAGTAAGCGTTGTTTTAAGTATTGTTTTTGTTTGTTTTGGTTATTTATTTTTTATTTTTTATTTTTTGCAGTACTCTGGGGTTGAATCCAGGGACTTGTACGTGCTAGGCAAGTACTCTACCACTGAGTTGCAGCCCCAACCCCTTTTTAATTTTTTTTATTTTGAGGCAGGGTCTCAGTTGCACAGGCTGCCTCTGCTGTCAAATTCATAAACCTCCTGAATCAGCCTCCTGAATAGCAGGTATTACACGTATGTGCCATCATGCCCAGCTTTTTTGGGTGTGTCGTTGTTGTTGTTGTTGTTGTTTGAGATAGAGTCTCAGTATGTAGCCCAGGCTGGCTTGGAACTCACTAGGTAGCCCAGGGTGACCTTGAACTTGCATCAATCCTCCTGTCTCAGCCTCCTGAGTGCTGGGATTATAGGCATGTACCACCACGCCTGGCTTGTTTTCTCTTTTTTTTTTTTTTTAGACTCACTATGTAGTCCAGGATGGTCTCAAGTCGTAATCCTCCTTGCCTCAGCCTCTTCCTAGTGCTGGGATTTCAGGTATGCACCACACCTGGCTTTAAATATTGGCTTTTGTTTTCCTTTAGTACTGGGGAGTTGAACCCAGGGCCTTGTACATGCTAGGCAAGTGCTCTACCACTAAACTACACCCCAGCCCACTTTTAATGTTTCATTTTTAAAAATACTTTGTTATTTTACTATTATTATTTTTTTAGTACTGAGGATTGAATCCAGGGCCTTGCATATGCTAGGCAAATGCTCTACCACTGAGCTACATCCTCAGCTATTTATTTCTTGTTTTGAGATAGGGTCTCACAAAGTTACTCAGGCTGCCTCTAACCTCATCATCCTCCTGCCACAGCCTCCCAGGTCACTGGGATTACAGGTGTGTGACACATCGATTGGCTTCAAATATTGTTTTGATGTGAACTCCTCTTTCTTCCTTCTTCTTTCTTCTTCTTTTTTGGAAGTGCTAAGGATTGAACCCCAGGGCCTCGTGTATGCTAAGTAAGCACTCTACCAGTTGGGCGCGGTGGCGCACGCCTGTAATCCCAGCGGTTTGGGAGGCAGAGGCAGGAGGATTGCAAGTTCGAGACCAGATGCAGTCTGTGTAATTTAACAAGACCCTGTCTCAAAAACTAAAAAATTGGGGTGGGGGTGCAGCTCAGTGGTCCAGCACTTGCAGAGCATGCAGGCGGGAGGCCCTGGGTTCAACCCCCAGTACCGCCAAAAAAATAATAATAATAAATAAAATAAGTGCTCTACCACTGAGCTACACTCCCAGTCATAACTTTTTTTTTTTTGGTTAGCAGTAGTATATCTCTTATTTTCTGAATCCTGTAATTCTTGTTGGCCAAGTTCTATTTCAGCTTAAAATATGAGTATAAATAAAATTATTTAATGAGATAATAACAGAAGGGTTCTAAGTGTGCTGACAGGTACCACCAGCCCATTAAATGTGAATATCTTTACAATGTATCCTTTTTTTTCCTTGTTTTTATTATATATATATATATGTATATATATATATATTTTTTTTTTTTTTTTTTTTTTAAGAGGCAGACAACCACAGCATGGTATTTTTAGGTACACAGATGAGGCAGGTGCCCACACATGCCACCACATCCCTTTGAACAGTAAAGATGGCTCCTCTCTCCTAGCTCAGAAGGGTTGGGGCTGCAATGACTTGACAGTGCTTCCTCAGTATCACCTTCCTTGAGAATTAGCAAGACCCCCAACCCTCCCCTCTAAGTGCAGTTCTTGGCAAAGCTCCTAACAGCAAAGTGGCATACAGGATCAAGACCCGTGTCTCTTGCCAGTGGGTCCTTGCTACCAAGAGGAACAGGAACATGTCTAAGCCTAGTAGCTGGAGCCGTTAAGCTAGGCAACCACAAAGACCAGTACTGTCTAAGTGGTTGCATGTCCTGCCTATGAAAGAAATGTCACCCCCTCCCTTATGTCTGGACCTGGGTGAGGGTCATTGCTGAACACACCCACTGGTCTTCACAGCCAATTTGGCAGTCAGGATAAAAATATAACACCAGCCACATCATTTTCCAAAATTAAGGGCTATGCTATAGCAAATATATGCGGATGTATATAGACACAGATGGGAACAAGTGTATTTAATTGTAAATGAGTCAGAATGGAGCAAATGAGATTTCCCTCATATTTGGGTTCCAAAAATTACAGAGAAAATGTGTCTATAGCAGAAACAAACCAAAAAAGGAAAAAAAAATTGGTAGGTATGGAGACAGGAGCCACATAGGAGACAACCTTTGGCATCCAGAAAGCTCGGGGTGGCCTTGGTCTCTTCTAGGGATTGTGAAAGTGTCCTGGCTCCAGAGAACCTAATCTCAGTGGCCCTAAAGTGAGCACAATGCAAATGGGATACACAGAGAACAGATGAGCACATCTCAAGGTGCCTCAGCCTCACCCGGCCCATCAGTGCCAGAGAAAGTATGGAAAGAAAGGGAGAGCTGTAATGGGACTGTCCCTGAGGAAAGAGCCAAAAGCCAACTTTTGTATCCTCAAAGAAACAAGCTGAGGAAGAGAAAGGGAGAAAAAACATCTTTGCCCAGCTCCATGTAGCCTGAGAAGAGGTAAGAGAATGACATATGGGAATGATGAAAGCATAGTTTTTGTTTGAAGAACACCCTTTCTCCTTAATGACTTCAAGGAAGGCTCCTAGTAGAGTGCCAGCCTCTTGATGTTGGTGGTGTTAAGTGCCATCAAGTCAGGTCTGACTCAGAGCAACACTGTGTACAACAGAATGAAATACTCCCCGACATTGTGCCATACCCGGCACTATGTCTGTGTTCCTCTGCTATTCATAGGGCTTTCAATGGCTGATTGTTTCAGGATTGTATCAGGAGTGGGCTGCCAGGTCCTTTTCCAAATTTTGTGGTACTGGGCATTGAACCCAGGACCTCAAAGAGCACAGAGCATCACTCTACCAATTGAACTAAATCCCAGCCCCCAACGCTCTTGATAGACATTAAATAAATACATGAAGAGAAGGAAAGAAAAAGGATAGGAAGAACAGTCATTCTCCATGTCCCTCCCATTCTGTGAAGAAAAGAACTCCAAATGCAATAAGGCAGATTTCCCAAGTATAAAAGAAACACCTTCCTTCTGCGCTAGGAAAATGTAGGGAGTGGGTGCAAAAATAAGCCATACCTCCTCTGCTGGCATGCTACCCCAGTAAGCTCATCCTCTCCTAGGACAGCAGTGTGGAAGGCATAGCCATTTACTTTCTCTGCCTGAGCAATTGTAATTAGCCCCTCAGAGAACAGAAAAATGTTGGTTTCATCATAGGAGAGGAGGGACCAGTGATCTGCAGGGTTAGCAACCTGAAATGCAAGTCAGGCAGCTTTATGCATCCAGGCAGCCTCAGAGGTTAGTGATAGGAATATCTTGCAGGTCAAGGATCCACAGACACAAGAGAAGGAACTCTGACCTGTAAAAGAACAAGTTTATTTGGGGCAAGTAAAGGGGGAGGCAAAATGAAGCCACTGGACAGCAGTTTGGGAAAGGAGGGAGAAAGATGGGTACTGCTGCAACAAGCTGATATGAGGCTGGGGATTATAAGACTGGCAAGGCCTCCGTCTCATTGGTAGGAAAAGTTTCCTTGCAAGAATGGGAGAAGAGAGTAAGATTGGGAGATGTGCCCTTTCACATTATCTCATCAGGTGATCTCTGCCATCTCAGGACCTTGGAGCTCGGTTAGGGGAGGGGCCCCTTAATCCTCTTACTTAGCATGGGGTCTAGCACCTCATGGGAATTTAATAATAAATGTGTGAATGAATGCATTGAATGCTTGTGCTTACACTCTTTCTCCACCTAAAAATGGTCTCTGTGGTTTGGGCCTTTACCTCTCCTTCTCTGGAGTATTCCCTCTGTGTACGGATGACTCTTTGCCTCCCAACCCATGGAACAGCAAACCCAGCTTTTTTCCTCTAGCCCAGCTCCCCTAGCTGGAGGATTCCAGGAAGCCATGAAGCACAAAGGCTGCTCTTGGGGAAAGGGCAAGAAACCTTTCATCCCCAGCCAACTCTGCATACTTTGGCTAATCACATGCACAATCCTGGCCTTATCTCTCCAGAAAGCCCAGAGGGCTAAACTGGCCTTTACTGACATTTAAACCCAGAGCTTCTCCACTCCCATCCCTAGCCCCATATTTCCGCTTCCAGGAAAAGGAGAAATCAGATTGGATACTATGTTCCTGATGTTGTGTGGAAGGGTGTAGGGAGGGGTCTGAGTGACCTAAATTTTACAGTCCCAGGACTTAGCACAAAAGGTCTTCCGAGCAACTGCTCTTTGCGCCCTCCCTGCCAGTTGCCAGTGGATACAGCAGTGAAAGTGGAAAAGGAAGATGCCCTGCTGGCAGCATCACCTAGCACAGCTGTGTGCAGGCCAGTATCATCGCTGTAGCTCTGGTCTGCACATACCAGTCTAGTGGAAGGGAATACTTACAATGAAGTTTGTTTTTGTTTTTGTTTTGTTTTTTGCGGTACTGGGGGTTGAACCTAGGGCCTCGCACCTGCATGCTTTCCAAGTGCTGTACCACTGATCTACACCCCCAACCCTTTTTTTTTTTTTTTTTTTTTTTCACTTTTTTTGAGACAGGGTCTCGCTAAATTATACAGACTGCCTCTGGTCTCGAACTTGCAATCCTCCTGCCTCCGCCTCCCGAGCTGCTGGGATTACAGGCGTGCACCACCTCGCCCAGCTAGAAGTTGAAGGAGAGTAAACCAGCAACCAGGAAACCGTGGGGTCTGCTTTTTGCCATCCTATTTCAACTGTGGCGTCCTACAAAAGTTCAGCGCCCATGCTCAGGCTTCTTAAACCTGCTCCTATCCTTGCCTCCTTTGCCTGACTGTGCTACATGTTCATTTTACTTTCTAGACCTCCATCTTCCTGTATTTGTTTTTCTGCTTGCTTCTCCTCCTTCTTCCCTTCTTCTTCCCCTATTTCATTTGTCAGTACTTCACAGTTTATGAAGCTATTTCAGAACATCGAATCTAATAAGATGAGTGCAGTGGCATATGTCACAGAGTGAGGACTGTAGTATATACCAAGTTAGGCAATTAGAAAGGCAGATTTTGGTAACTTGGAGGAGAGATAGAGACTGTTAATATAATGTATGCCAAAGCTAGACCATACAAGGGAAAAGTATTTTGTAGAAGCTTCAGCCTGATGCTGGGTCAGGAAAGTAGCCCCTCTCTTTCATCTCCTGCAATCAAAGCCTGAAGACTCACTTCTATGCTTGTGTTTTCTGAGACATCTGTCTTGGTTTGCATTCCCTTGATACAGGGGCTCAGGTACAAATAGTTTATTGGGAAGGTGATTCTAGGTACGCTGGTAGGGAAGTGAGGAAGTAAGAAAAAGAAAGAGAAACCACAAAAGGGTATCTTAACTAAGTTTCTACATGGAATTCAGGGTATGGTGGTACAGACCTGCATTCCCAGCACTTGGGAGACTGAGGCAGGAGGATCATGAATTCAAGGCCAGCCTCAGCTACATAGTGAGTTCCAAGCCAATCTGGGCTACAGAGCAAGATCCTATTTTTAAAAACCAGAAACAACCACAAGAACAAGTTACTACACAGACACCTGGAGCCCAGATCACTCTAGAAGACAAGGTAGAACATGCCTCAGGGTTGTCCCAGCTGAAGGGCCCAGGTATATTTACACACACACACACACACACACACACACACACACACACACACACACACACACCAGTCTGTCATTGGTTGAGAGCTGCTTCCTGAGCTGAGTCATTAACTGTCTGGCACTTCCTTCTTTTCCTGTGCAAAGGCCAAGTATGTTCCTATGGCCAGAGCAAAGCCCTCAGCAGAGCCCCAGGTTTGCAGTGAACAGTCTCAGTGCATGGAGGGGAGGACTGGGAGGACTTGAGCCAAGGATCATCTACTACAATCCCTTTAGCCTTCCAATCAATATCCTGTACCTTGAGGCAGTTTGAAGAGGTTTCTATTCCTTGAAACTAAACAGCCTCTCTCTATAATATCTGCCCTTTTCCTCATCACTTCCAATAGTAAAAGCAGCACAAAAAGCCCTCACACTCCCTCTTTCCTTGTCTTTGTTGCCTTAAAATGTCCCCGTTTGTTACCTGAAAATGTCCACTCATTCTATTTCCTTTGCTCTAAACTTGGGTTGTTTTCCTTACACTTGAGCTTTTGTGTGTGTGTGTGCTTGCACGTGTGCTCACACACATATACACTGTTTCCTCTAAGACTTTGTTCTGTCATTGTTCTGTTATCAGTTACATTGCTAGAATGATGAGCAGTTGTTCCAGGCAGAGGAAGCAACAAGAGCCAGTACATAAACAGGGGAGGTTCCCCCAACCCATGCCTTCCTATCACACCTATAATACAAAATGCAAGCTCCAGAGCCTGGAACTCAGTACCTTACTCTAATTTACCATTTTTACTCATATACTTTTTGGGAGAAGGACCTGGCAACCCCCTCCCAAAAATCAATCTGCCATTGAAAACCCTATGAACAGCAGAGAAGCACTGACAATAGTATTTCCCCTGTTGTACAGAGGGTCGCTATGAGTCAGATATCGACTCGACGGCACCTAACAACAACAACAACTCATATACTTTATCTTTTCTACATGTCTAATTAATCAATCAACCTTTATCGAGGGCTTTACTAAACACCAAGCATGAGCCAGGCACCAGAAGAACAGCAGTGAATAAGAAAGACATAGTTACACAGCCCATAAAAGATGGAGTCTTCTCTGAAGGTTTCCCTTTTCTGAACCAGAAAGCATGCAGGAGCCCAGAGCCAGCAGCCCTCCTGGACTCTGCCCCTCTCCATCTATTATGTCCAGTCTCCAACAATCCCCATCTCCTGTTATTTACATATGATGTAGTTCTTTCCTACACTGTGCCACAGTTGGTCTATGTGACTAAGAGAGTAGAGCAGAAGTAATGGTATGTCACTTCTGAGATTAGGTTATAAAAGACACTGCAGTCACGCTCTCGCTCTCTCTCTCTCTCTCTCTCTCTCTCTCTCTCTCTCTCTCTCTCGTTTCTTTCTGTGTCTCTTTGAGACCTCCTGTCTCCTCCTCATTTGCTTTGGGATTCAGTTGCCACAAAAGCACCTCCATGGGAAAACTGAAACTTCCAGCAATCTCCAGTCAATATTCAAGTAATGGTAGCCCCAGGCAATGAAACCTCAGAAGAGACCCCAAGAGTACCTTGTTGGACTGCTTCCCAATTTCAGACCCTCAGAAACTATGTAAGATAATGTTTTTTAAGCTGCTACACTTTGGGGTAATTTGTTACATGGCAATAGATAACCTTTCTCTCTAAAACCTCCCTCTTCAATGTCTAGACCCTTTCTGCTTGGCTTATGGAGTCCCATTGTCCACCTACTCACCAGCATCTTGGTAGTGGGCCCAACAACAGTGTTACAATATGGTTCTGAAGCTGCTTTCAAAGCTCAGTGCTGCCCAAAACATTACATATTATTATTTCCCTTGGTGGTTTTCCCCTTAATTTGTGTTCCCTTATGCAATTCAAAGGAAAAAGAAACCAGAATTTCCTGATTCATTTACACTCACTCCTTCCCTGTGGCTTTATGAGGGTGATTTGATGTGAGAGTTTTTCCCTGAGTCCCTTAAAGCTTCTACTTTCTCCATGAAGAAAAGAAGTTAGCTTGCCAAGAATAAATGGAACTTAGGCCTCCAAAGGTTGAAGTTGGATTTTATATCTGGTATTTGTGTTCTCTGAGTGGGCTCCAAACTTGGCAGTTTCCTTGCTCTTCTCTGATTCAGCCTCTCTGCCTCATTGGATTGCTTTTTCCATCAGATCTATACAAACACTTCCCAGGGTCGTTTTCTCAGAGGGTGTAATGGAAGTGTATACTCACATCCTGAATTATTTTAATGCTATAACACAGAGTTGCACATGCTTAGAACTGCATCACAGGACTGAACTATCCTCTTAGTAGAGAGGTCTTGGATTTCCCCACACACACACCCTAAACCCAGGCCTTACATGTGCTAGGCAAGTGCTCTACCACTGAGCTGCACTTCCAACCCCTTTTTTCTTTCTTTCTTTTTTTTTTTTCATGTTGAAACAGATTTTCACAAAGTTGTGCAGGCTGCCTCTAGCCTCAAACTTGCAATTCTCCTGCTCCTCCTAAATCACTGGGATTATAGGTGTGTGCTACAGTGCTTGGCTGGATTTCCCTTTTTGTTGTAATTTTCTATCCTGAGATGTGCTCTGAAAATTTCCAAGGGACGTTAAACTACCTACCTGCCCCAGGGAACCACCCTGAGATTTGGCATGAAGGGGCCATTTCTCCAGACTTCATGATAGTCCATAGTAGGAGATAAGACAGAAAACAGAGAAGCAGTTTTAGTTATTTTTGGAGAATTGGTTGTGTTCCTCCCCATTGGAGTAAATGCAAGTTGTTCTGAAAATCCTAAAGAAATTGGGAAGATATAGAACACTAGGGAGCCTCTACTATGTACAAGATTGATTTTTCCTTCATTCCTTACAAGAACCAAGTACAGAAGGAATTGATGACAGTTTTAAAACATGACTTCATATTCTTTGACCCTCCTCTCACCAAGAGGTGGGCTCTATTCTGTGTCCTCTCCCCTTGAATATGGACATAGTGGTGACTTATTTAACCATAGAGTATGGTGGAAATGATGCTATGTTACTCCCAGGTTATAAAAGGCTATGAAGTGCCTGACTTGTTGATTAGGAGATTCACTCTTGGAACCCAGCATCACCATGTAAGAAGTCCCAGAGGCCACCATGCTATGGGTGGTGGTGGTTGTTAGGTGCCATCAAGTCAGGTCCAACTCATAGCAACCCTATATACAACAGATGAAACACTACCAGAATCTATGCCATGCTCAGCACTATTGTCAGTGCTTCTCTGCTATTTATAAAGTTTTTAATGGCTGATTGTGTTTTGGGGGCAGTGGGCTACCAGGTCCTCCTCCCACGCCAACAGCAGCCGGTATTACCAGGAGACCTCCCATCTAAGTACTAACAAGGCCCAACCCTACTTAGCTTCCAAGATCTGATGAGATAGGATGCCAGTGTGGTACAGCTGTAGACATGCTATGAGGAAGCCCAAGAAATTTGGAGAGGCCACATAAAATGCTCTGTTTGAAACTCTCAATTGAGCCTAGCTTCAATTCATTTAGACTAGGCACCAGATATGTAAGTGAAAAAGTCTCCAGGTTGTTCCAGCCATTAAAGTCACCCATTCATACAGGTCATCCTACGTAAAGCCTCAGACATCATGACCCAGAAACAACCCACTCCCACTATTCCTTGTCCAAATTACTGACTCAAGCTGGCACATGCTTGTAACCCCAGCTACTTGGAAGGCTGAGGCAGGATTGCAAGTTCAAGGCCAGCCTGGGCAATTTAGCAAGACTGTCTCAGAATATATATATATATATATATATATATATATATATATATATATATATATGTATGTATTTTAATGGAGAGTGTTAGCTGGGCGCAGTGGTACATGCCTGTAATCCCAGCATCTTGGGAGGCGGAGGCAGGAGGATCACAAGTTTGAGACCAGAGGGAGTCTGCGAAACTTAGCGAGTCCCTGTCTCAAAAAGTAAAAAAAAAAAAGGTGGGGGGGGTGCTGAGAGTGCAGCTCAGTGGTATAGCACTTGCAAAGCATGCAAGCGCGAGGCCCCGGTTTCAACCCCCAGTACCAGAAAAGAAAGTGTGGGGGAGTGCTGGCCATGGTGGTGCACACCTGTAAACCCAGTGAGTCATGAGCTTGAGGCAGGAAGATTGCAAGTTCGAGGCCAGAGGCAGCCTGCGTAATTTAGCAAGATCCTGTCTCAAAAAGTAAAAAATAGGCAGAGGTGCAGCTCAGTACTAGAACACTTGCAAAGCATGTGTGAGGCCCTGCGCTCAACCTCCAGTACCAGAAAAAAGGAGGGGCATGGCTAGGGATGTAGCTCAGTGGTAGAGCACTTGCTTAGAGCAAAGCCATGAGTTCAATTCTCCCACCACAAAAGAAAACAAAACAAAACCCAATTACTGGCCAGGCACAATTGGCACATGCCTGCAATCCCAGCAATTTAGGAGGCAGAGGCAGGAGAATCACAAGTTCGAGGCCAGAGGCAGCCTGCCTGCCTTAGCGAGACCTTGTCTCAAGATAGAAAATAAAAAATGGGCTGAAGGCACAGCTCAGTGTAGAGCACTTGCAAAATATGCACAAAGCCCTGAGTTAAGCCACCCAGTACTGAAAAAAAACAAACAAAAAAACACCCATAGAATCTGTACACATGATAAATTGATTGTTTTATGCCACTAAGTTTGAGATTATTACACAACAATAGATAATTCATAATACTGTTATTATTCCTTTACATAGGTGTGGAAAACTAAGACTTGTAGAGATTTTCCAAGTTTCCTTAAAACTTGGAGATTTAAAGCTGTTATGTTGTTAGGTACCCTCCGACTCATTGTGACCCTACATACAACAGCCAAAACACTATTGTCAGTGCTTCTCTGCTGTTCATAGGGTTTTGAATGGTGGGTTGATTTTTGGGAGAGGGTTGCCGAATCCTTCTCCCAAGCCTACAGCACCTGGTACTCCCAGGCAGGCTCCCAGCCAAGTACTAACCAGGCCCGACTCTGCTTAGCTTCCTGCAATCAAATGGGATCAGACACCACAGGGCTACGGCTGCAGGCTGATTTAAAGCTAGTAAGTGATAAAAAAGCAACTTGAACTCTGGTCATCATCTTTCCACCAGATATTCGATCAGGCATGAGGTGAAGGAACTAGATAGGTTGGGGCATGGCATATCCTGTTAACGCTTTTCCTCACTTGAACCACACCCCAAATTCTGCACCCACCTTCCCATCACAGGGCAGACCTGCACACACACTTCAACTCCAGTGGACATTTGGCAAAGATCAGTCCAGCATCCCCCCCGGTTGTTGTCTGTGGTGAGTGTAGAAAATCGGAGCAGGGTGATGTGCTGTGGCACACACCTATAATCACAGTGACTTGAGAGGCTGAGGCAGGAGGATCATGGTTTGAGGCCGGAGACAGCCTGTGCAATTTAGGGAAATCCTATCTCAAAATATAAAATAAGGGTTTGTGGGTGCATCTTAGTGGTAGAGCATTAGCCTAGTATGTGCAAGACCCTGGGTTCAATCCCCTCAATGCTAAAAAGAGGAAGGAAGGAAGGAGGGAAGGAAGGAAAGAAGGAAGGAAGGAAGGAAGGAGGGAAGGGAGGGAGGAAGGGAGGGAGGGAGGGAGGAAGGAAGGGAGGGAGGGAGGGAGGGAGGAAGGAAGGGAGGGAGGGAAAGAAAAAGAAAGACTGACCGACCTCTGGTACCGTGCTGACCCATTTTCCAGACAAAGCTTGCCCTCCTGAAGATGCTTTGAGCCAAGGCTTGAGGACCAGTCAGAAGTCTCTTGAGGTTGACCTAAAAAGAAATACTGATCTCCTCATGGAGTGGAGGTGAGGCAGGCCTGGCCTTTTGTTTCCTGTGCAGAAGGGATAGGAGGTCTGGCTCTCCACTTCCCTCTTTATAGTAGTGTTGAGGGTTTCATTTCATTAGCCTGTATAAAGTCTCTGGAGGTTGTCAGGTGCCAGGAACTATAATAAGTGTGAAATTTAACTTCTTTTTCATCAAGGCAAAAGAAATTCCAGCCTGCAGAGATTCAAGTGCTGGGAATCTGCTTATAAAAGACAGGAACCCTATCATCAACTTTAAATAAATTGTAACTGAAGCATGATCTGGTGTTGGGGTTTTTGGCTCTAGCCCGGCTAAAGTTAGGGCCAAACCCTCAACATAAACACGTGGCCGGTGTCGGGAAAGAAGGACCTCGGGAGACCTTCAGATGGTTGGAGAAGAACAGGGAAGGTTTATTGGGGTGCTCCCCTTATGGAGAGCAAGGAGCAGGCAGCCCCTATAGAGCAAGGCTCTATCCCTTTAAGTGCTGGCTCTATGCCTACAGCATAGAATGCTGCAGGCTAAGTGCTGGTACAGCTCAGCTTTAAAGGCACAGCCACCGCCGCTGGTGTTCAGTTGAGGTCCGATGGTCTTGACTCTCGCGGCTCGCCTTCTTTACCCCCCTCCTTCCCAAGGATGGGAGGAGTTGGGAGGCTCTTCGTGGCTTGCTAGGTGCCTTTGGCTCTTCGGGGCCCCTGGGCTTGATCTCACCGGCTTGCTAGATGGTCTTGCAGGAGTAGGGAGCGCTGGTCCAGGTGATGATGGTCGGAGAGGTCAGGGTCAGTGGTGCTACAGGAGTTTCAGGGTAAAGATGGGGTCCAGGGGCCCTGCTTTTATAGGGTCCTGGAGGGGTCACATGGTGGGGTTCAGCCAATCGGGGCACACAGCTGGCAGGTACAGGGGGCAAACGGACATAATTGCCAGGTAGAGACAGTTACTACCTGCACAGTGGTGAGGGGAGCCAATCAAAATTATGGTGGTTGAGGCTGGTCAAGCTGGCCGGGGGCCATCTTTGCTCACTCGATGGGAGGGGCTGTTTTGAGTGAGTGAGATGAGCCCTGGGGTCAACTAGGGGTCAGCCCCTCAAGCTGTCTTGAGGGACCCTAGCTGGGAAATATTATTTTAAAAATCCCCAACATCTCCCCCTTTTTTTCTAATTAAAAAAAAGAAGGGAGGACCAGTGACCTCCTGTTTGATTGGCTTCCTCATGATTGGCTGTTTAGGGGTTACAAAAACAAATCTTTAACAGTAACAAACATCATTTCATAAAACTAATACTATTGCAACAGTAACCATCAATACTATACAACTATTTACAAAAGTATTTACAGGGATCCAGGATACATGTTGTTACAATCAAACTGTTGTTTCCGAGTTTGCATTCTGTGAGATAATGGATACCATAGTTCGTACCACAGCATTTCGTGTTCTCATTTTCTCTCTCCTGATGATACAGCACATTACAATAATAGTTACAAATACAAAAATGATTGACACAGTGATTAAAATATTCATAGGATTGAGAAAGAAATTCCGAGCGAATGATGCCATTGATTGTGCCTTGTTGACCCATCCTACCAATACGTCTTCCCCTTTAACCTTTGGCATGGTCTGATTCTTCATGATTAGAATTTCTCTATGCAGGTCCTGGATAAGGGCAGATGCATTCCCTATCCTGGTGATGTGTTGTTTTACTGTGGTCCAATTGTGCCTCGACTTATTGTACATGGCAGGTGTTATGCAAAAGCTCGTGGAGTTCCAATCGCAGTGGAGCTGGAGCCACAGTTGAACCGCTGACAGCTGGTCTCCGATCAAGATGATCACCTGGCGCAACTCATTAATTTGTTCTTGGAGTGATTGATCTATATTATGTTGGCCTGACCATAACTTGACGGACTCAGCATGCCAGGATTCTATGTAGCTCTTTGTCTGCACTGCTTGTTGGAGTGCAACTCCACTCACAGCGGCCAGCGCTGTGACACCTATAATGCCGATGACAATGGCAATGAGGGTGGCTATGAACCTCTTGGACCTCTTGAGAACCTCAGACACAGCCTGTTGGAGCAAGGCTA